>CATIWR010148948.1:0-39366 GCA_949677035.1 Omphalea diandra
ATAACATAGTCACAAAATACTTATTTATTTAATTTATATATATATATATTTTTTTTTATATTTTTTCTTTATATATATATATATATATATATATATATATATATATATATATATATATATATATATATATATATATATTAAATTATGCCCAGTCAAGAATATGATACAAAGTACCAAGTTCATCTGCCTTGGTGGTACTTGTACACGTTAGTGGTGGATTAATAACCATGCTTTGGCTTTGTTTCTTTTGGTTTTGTCAGTATTTGTGAATATTTTTTTTAAGGCAATGTTTTGTGATTACAAAAGTTATTATTATTATTATTATTATTATTATTATTATTATTATTATTATTATTATTATTATTATTATATGTAACTATAGTCACCTTAAAGAAAATTTGGTGTAATTTTAAATTCAAATATGAGTTTTTATATATTTTTTGAGGTGAATTAATTGAAATAATATGTTGCCAAAGTGACATATCTTGTTAAAATTAATTTCTCTTGAAATATAAAAGGTTATATATGTGTAATTTATGTGAATATTGATCAGCCCAAAGGAAGATCATATTTGACAAGAATTACATGTATACTTGTGATAATAAATACGTGATGACTATTCAGTTTTTTAATATAAATAATAAATTGGCCTAAAGAAAAATTTATTGTTTGACATATTCTTAGTATCAGTGTTTGATTACTACACAAAGATATCACTTACAAGTTAATATTTATCCAAAAATGAAATATTAGTGGAGTTTCTGGTATCTTAAGATTGATTGCTACACCAAGATATTATTTACAAGTTGATATTTTATCCAAAAATGAAATATTAGTGGAGTGTCTGGTATCTTAAGATGAGATTTACCTTTATTTTGAATTTATTATTGTAATATTGAGTTTCAAGACTTATGTGAGCTTATTTTACTTGTTTGTTGTTCTCTACTTAGCTATAACTCGAGCTAATATTATTGCTAACATTAATTCAATTTCTATGTTGAATGTCTCTAACTTCAAGTTATGACAAAATGACCTCTTAATAGTTCTCAAAGTCATGGATCTTGACCTTGTGTTAAGGGTTGATTATCTTCCACTTATTACAACTGAAAGTACCTCTGATGAAAAAAGGGATAAGGAAAGGTGAGAGAAATCAAATTGCATGTGCATGATGAATATGAAAAGGGTCATTCTTGAAGCATTCAGGGGCATAATGTCTAAAAAAATTACCACGGCTAAAGAGTTCCTTGTAGATATTGAAAAAAGATTTGTTAAAAATGAAAAAGCTAAGATAAGTACACTCTTAACAACTCTCATTTCAATGAGATATAAAGGTAAAGACAATATTAGGGAGTACATCCTAGAGATGTCTTATCTTGCTTTTAAGCTAAAAATTCTTAAGCTTGATCTCTTTAAGGACTTGCTAATGCATCTAGTTCTTATATCTTTCCCAACATAGTTTAACCAGTTTAAGGTGAGTTGTAACTATTAGAAAGAGGCTTGGTCTCTAAATAAGGTCATATCACACTATGTTCAAGAAGAGGAAAGTTTGAAGCAAGATAAAATAGAAGATGCTCATTTGGCCTCAACCTTTAAGGGCAAGGAAAAGGGAAAGAAAAAAAAAAAGAAGGATAAGGAAGTTGTACATACAACATCTCAAGTGAAAGAACTGTATAAATCAAGTGAAGTAAAAGGTAAAGGTTATTTCTTTTATGGAGCTAAAACGCATAGAAAGAAGCAATGCACCAATTATCGCACATGGTGTGCTAAAAAAGGTAAGTTTCTTAATATGGTTTGTTTTGAGGTAAATTTAACTTCGGTATCTAGACACACTTGGTGGATATATTTTGGTGTAACAATTCATGTAAGTGTGTCTATGCAAGGTTGCTTGAGTTGTCAAAAGCCAAATGATGATGAAAGATATATTTATGTGGGCAATGGCAAGACAGTTAAAGTAAATGAAATAGGAACATTTATATTATTGTTAAAGACTAGAAATTATTTAGATCTTGATGAAACATTTATTGTATTGTCTTTTAGGAAAAATTTGACTTATGTTTCTACTTTAGACAATTCTAGTTATTCTTGTATATTTGAAAATGAAAAATTCAGATTATTTCATGATAATTCAAAATTATTTGGTACTGGTTATTTATCAAGCCATGGTAATCTTTATTTATTGGATACAATTGTCTCTTATAATGAATCCCTGCAATTAATTACTTGAGGTATAAAGAGAAAATTAACTAATGAAAATTATGTTTCATTATGGCACAAGAGATTAGGTCATATCTCTAGATAAAAAATTAAGGGACTTGTGTCAAATGGAATTCTTGATTCCTTTGTTTTACAGATTTTGATGTTTGTGTTAACTGTATAAAGGGAAAACAAACCAATAAAAGGAGATTTGAAGCCAACATGACTTCAAACGTCATAAAACTTATACATATGAATATTTATGAGTCATTTCCTACAAATGCTTGGGATTGTCAATAATATTTTATAACATGCATAGATAATTTTTCAAGACATAGCTTTATTTATCTCATTCATGAAAAGTCACAGTTTGGATGTGTTCAAAAATTATAAGGCTAAAGTTGAAAACCAACTTGGAAAAAGGATCAAAAGCTTCAGGTCTAACCGTGGTGGTGAATACTATAGTAGATATGACAGTTCAAGTGAATAATGTCCAGGACCATTTGTTAAATTCCTAAAGGAATGTTGTATCGTCCCATACTACACCATGCCATGTTCACCCACTATGAACGATGTTGTTGAAAGACAAAACAGAACACTTAAGGGCATGGTAAAAAGTATGATTTCTCATTGTACCTTACTAGAATCACTCTGGGAAGAAACACTTATGACTGTAATTTATATCCTTAATATGGTTTAAATTAAAGTAACTGTTAAAACTCCTTATGAGTTTTGGATAGGAAAAATGCTAGTTTAAAGCACTTATACATTTAGGGGTGTCCAATTGAAGCAAGGCCTTATAGGCTTAATGAAAGGAAACTGGACTCAAGGACAGTGAGTTGCTATTTTATTGGATACTCTAAAAGATCTAAGGATACAAGTTTTATGATCTCGTAACTAATTTGATTTTAAGTCAAAAAATGCTCAGTTCTTTGAAGATGTTGAGTTTGAGGGGGAGATACAGTTAGAGACCTTGTCTTAGAAGACGAATATGTTGATATTCCTATAGGTGTTATTAGTATTGATTAGGATCTCATTCTTGATTTTGTTGAAGACATAACAAATCAAGACGATGTTAAAGAATCTCCTATTCAAGTTGCTATTCAAGAAGAACAAACTCCACCACCTCAAAAACCTGTGCGATTAAGGAGATCCACTAGAGAAAGATGTGTAGTGTCAGATGACATGTTGGAATCTTACACAATCGAACACCCATTTCAATGCTCTACCTCACATTCCTTTCTCATATACTCTCTTCATTCATTTTTATCTGACGTTTTCTAAAAGATTTTTTTTTTCAAAATATTTATCATTTTAGAATACCAATAAGACTTTATTTTTATTTTTTCAATTTTATCTTTATCCTTATTTAGTATCATTGTTGTATATAAATAAGCAAGAGTTAAGTAAGAGATAATTAATTTTCTATAAAAAGGATAATTTATGTATTTTTTCTTAAAATGTAGTTTAATTAATAATTTCTTAATTATTATGCAACACTAAAAAACTTCAAATAAAAACGAATAGAGAGAATAGAATTTAACAGACGGCTTAGCACCACCGTATTCAACCACATCAACATTCAATCGCACAATTATTGTCCCAACATGCCAATAGAGTGTTGCAACATTTACTCAAAATCCAAAAGAAAATGCATCAAGTTTTAGGAAGGCAGCAGGAAACACTTGAGACTTCTCCAAGGAAAAAGGAAGATCAGGCGTAAGTTATTATTGGACTCATTTATTTGCTTTTATTGTATGCAAAAGTGATTGTGTTTGATGAATAAGTATACGTTTATGCAAATGCAGTATAATCTGACAATGAAGTGCATCTCACTATTATAGTGACAACATTGAAAGAAGATGCTATTAATCTATAATGTTTTTGTGGCTTATTAGGCTTCTAGGAACAGAAATTGATATTGCAATTACAAATAATTGATTTATGGAATAAAATAATTTTTAAAATTAATTATAAATTTTTAATATAATTTTTGAATGAAAAATTGATATTTAAATATTTACTGATAAATATTAAATTAAATTAATAATATAACTAAATTATTTTCATGAGTATCTAAAAATATTTCTAAAACTTAAAAATATTATTAATTAATAAATAAAATCAGATTTTTAGGATGGCAAATCACTCTATGTATTGTGCCGCGTATAATCAGTCCAGAGGTTCACAATGAAAAGGCAAAGCAGCCATCACTACCGAAGAACTAAAAGAAGTAAGGCAACTTGACATTTTGAAACAATAATCAACCAGGGTTTAGATGCATTAGAGAGGCAAACACAATGAAGCAGCTGCAAGATCATGGATACTATGAACTTGTGCATTTCTTTTGTAAATGAATGAGAAAATGTGAACAATTTTATATGTCATTTCTTTTAAGGTTTATCGGCCTCAAAAATTCAAAATTTTGCGAATTTTGATTATTATGTTTAATTTTTAAAATTTTGGTTAATTTAGCTAAATTTGTAAACTTTTAAACAATTATATCTAATTTATAAGGCTAGTCAAAATTGAATTACGCGTTGTTATCGTTATATGACACGTGTTATTATCATCATATGATACATCATTCAATTTTGACCAGTTTTACAAATTGAATATGATTACTAAAAGATTTGCAAATTTGATTAAATTGATCAAAATTTAAAGAATTGAACATAATAGTTAAAACTCACAAATATTTTAGTCTTTTAGACCCGTTTTTTAACTCTGACTTCATGTATTGGTAGTTTGTTTATGATTACCTATAAAGCAGAAGTGGCTCCAAATAGCTGTTTATTTTGGGCTCTAATATATATATATATATATATATATATATATGTTATGCAAGCTCTTTGATTTTTCTTCAACTTTGATCTTTCAAAAGAGTGTTTTGATAACTATATTAAGCATTTAAAATTAAAATATTCAGTATTTATTTTTAAGATTATTTGATAATAATTTTTTTAATTTCTTAACATTTTAAGTGTGTTTAATAATTTTTTATTAAGTACTTAATTTCAAAAATGCATTTAATCTGATAAATGGACAATTTTTACTTAATATAACTAATAAAAAAAAGTTCACTATTTTAATGTATTTCATTAATATACCTTTCATCATAATCATCACTATTTATTCTCACAATAGTTTCTATTATTAAAGATATAATTAAATTATAAATATTTAAAATTTAAATTATATGATAATTTATTGCACAATGTATAGTTATCTTATTTTAAATTTGTCTCTTAAATTTGATTTTTTTGAAAATTTGATAACTATTTAATTATCATACAGCTATTAAAATTTTCAATACTAAAATTATTTAGCTTTTAAATTTTTCGGTTGTGAAATATTATTCAACACTTAATTTTTATTTTAAAATTCTCAAAATAATCAAAAGTTAGATTTAATCCAAATATTTTTCAATAGAGCTAATGATATAAATCCAAACCTTTATATGTGAGCATCATCAAAATTTTAAATTGTTAAAAAAGCTAGAATCATGAACTTTGTTTCAATATTAGTCCAATCCATGTCTTGATTAAAATTAACAATAACACAATAGACTAGAATCGTGAAATAAATAAATATAAAAAGTATATCAATTAAATTTTACTATCTTTTAATAAAAATTTCATTAGAAATTACACCATAAATATATAAATTGAGATAACATTGTACTCGATTTTACAATTCTAACCTATTTTAATAATTTTTAAAACTTAATTAGAATTGCATACACATAAATTGCTATTAGAAGTTTTAAATATGAGAGCAAACGGATTTGTGGTCACACCTTGTGTCCACCTACAAATCAAAACATTATATTCCCCATCTTCCCCACAAGCCAACTATATGCCCAAATTCATGGCGGTCCCAAAAAAAATGTTTGTGGGAGCAAATCTTTCGGGCCATTGCTCGCCAACTCGAAAAGCTCTTTGCTTGTGACAACTTCTTTTGAACTCACATCAACCAACTTGCTCACTTCAAATCACAACCTTATTCAATCAACTATTGTTCCCTTCAACTTTACCCTCCCATTATGAAATTCAGCCATTTTGATCACCTTTTGTTGTTGCAAATACTGTAAAATACTTCCAATCAACTGCTACAAGAAAATTTGCTGCCATTAATTGATTCTTGAGTTCTTATGCCTTATCCCATCCAAAATAATGAATTGGCCAAATTATCATAGCTTCATGTTTTTTATTTTTAAATTATTGTTAATGGTTGTCGTCAATTTTGTTTTATTTAATGGTCAAAGTAAGCCTTGTCAATTCAATTAAAAAAAATTGAAAATTAAATCCTTGATTGGTCTGGGTTAATCTTCAGATTTATAATAAGTAAAATCTGATTAAATTTTGTTGATCCAGTGACTCGGATTGAGCTGTATTTTTTTTTTAATTTTTTTACTTTTAAGATTTATTTTTAAGAAATTTAAATTTATATCTATGAAATTATCATTCATAATACGTGTCATGATTGGTTTTGTTTTACTTTTTAATAAATTTGTTATGATTTCAAATTTCTTTAATTTTTTTGTCATACAATATTATTAGTTCTAAATATAGTAAATATTATAAATATTTGGAAATGCAATTAACAAGTTTTATCCTTTTTTTTTTTTGTGAAAATGCAATTAATTAATTAAATTTTTTTAGATGAAAGTTCTCATTTATAAATATTAATGGCAAAGATATTACTAATATATAAAACAAATTTTATAATATATAATAATATTGACACCTAGTATTGAATTTGATTTAGAAAATGAAAATCTTCATATTTAAAAGCACGTAGTATTAATTAAAACTTATATAATAACGATTCTCCACTTCATGGTTATATCAGGATATAAATTAACATTTATGTTTTCTAATGAGTTCAATCATACTTTATAAATATTTGAACGATTATTCCATTAAAAATTTTGATAATTAATCTTATAAAGAAATGATAATAATATTCATATAGGAGAAGTTGAGAATGAATTAAAAATTTTCATTAGACAAAAAAATAAATAAATTTATATTGATTGATATGAAGTAAGAGGAAAAATTGAAGGGACATAATGAAATCATAAAAATATTTTAGTTGATGATAGTCCAAATGATGAGAAGAAACTTTGAAGGAGAAAATAAAAATAAATAACTAAAACTTTCAAATGATGTATAAGATTAGATTGAAATAACATCTTCAGTTAAACAAGTTTGAGAATTGCATAATAAAGCAATTTTGGTCTAAGGGGAGATTAAAAGTTGTGATTCAAAATTTGAATGGGACTTCAAAGAATTATTTTAGAAAAATATGAAAAAAAAATATTTTTATGATTTAACTTTTTATATTTATAAAGCCTTTTTTTAATTTATATTATATATAAAAGTGGCTAATTAAGAAAAATATTTTTGAATTTAAAAGTGCATATAACTTTTTTAATTGACAATAATAACTTTAAGTTATATATAAAATTTAATTGAATGGATAATGTTTTTAATTTTTGAAAGTGACTTCACCCAAATGATGTTTATATCTTTAAGTTAATGCTATTTTATTTTTTAAATATTTAAAATATTAAGATAAATATAATTTAAGTTTAAAATTTTTTTGAATAAAATAAAAAAATTAATTAGTTAATTGATTACTATAATTCTTTATTATATTATAATGTAATTATAATTATATTTTATTATTATTTTATTTACTTAATAATAATTTTATAAAATAATAATATATTATAAAATTATTATTTATATATTAACTTTGATTAATTAATTAAAATTTATTATTATATTAATATATAAAAGACAAATTATTTTAAAGTTTGAGAAAAAAGATAATGCAAGTATTGATTTATATACATCTAAAAAATAACATCTAAAGCATTTACATCAGAACCTAATGTCAATTGAAATAGTCACTAATTTTGATCAACCACGGGGTGATAGAATCACCAACAACTCTATCAACTACAGAGAGCATGATAGAATCGAATAGTTTGACATAATCAAGATCGATATTTTGAAAATTAGACCGGACCGACCAATCAAACCGTTAAACTTGAGAATCATATCAATAACCAGCTCGATTAGGTCTGATTTGGTTTCATGGTAATTTTTATAATTTTAAGTATTATAAATATATTTTAATATTTTTATTTATTTTTAAACTAATTGAATTGAATTAGTAGATCTGCGAATCAATTAGTTAATTGATTCATTGACCAGTCCAGTTTTAAAAACATTAAGCATAACAAAAATCAAGGTTTTTTTTTAAAGTAAATAATTAATTTAAATGATCACTACAATCTTTTATAATTTAATTTATTAGTAAATATTTTTTCTCTCTTTTTCTATCTAATTTGTGATTATTTAAAATAATTGAAATAATATATAAAAATATTTATCTATACCATACCATATATAAAAGTGACTAATTGTAAATTTTTTTGACATAAAATAATTTAAATTTTTTGTAAATTGATAATAATAACTTTAAATTATAAATTTTAATTAGATGGATAATATATTTTTATAAAACTAATTGTTAGTTCAATTTTGAAATTTGTGATTATTTAAAATAACTAAAATAATGGATAAAAATGTTTACACTTTAAGTTAGTGTTATTTTATTTTAAAATATTTTAAAATTAAGATAAAATATAATATATCTATTTATAGTATATATAAAAATGGTTAACTAGGAAGATTTAGAAATTTTTTAAATTGACAATAGTAACCTTAAGTTATAAATTTTAAATGGATGGATAATGTTTCTTATAGACTATTATTTCAATTTTTAAAATTTATGATATTTAAAATTTATATTATATTATTTATAAAAGTGATTACTTAGGAAAAATTTTTTGGATATAAAAGGATATAAAAATTTTTAAATTGATAATAATAATTTTAAATTATAAATTTAATTGGATGAATAATATTTTTTTATAGAATTAATTATTATTTAAATCTTTGAAATTTATGATTATTTAAAATATTGAAATAATTGATATTATTTTAATTTTAAAATTTATAATTATTTAAAATAATTGAAATTACAGATATTTTATATTATTAAGATAGTGTTACTTTATTTTTAAAAATATTTTAAAATTAAAAAATATATAATTTAAATTTAGATCTATTAAATGGTTTGTATAATGGTATGATGATTTACAAAATTTTTATAGAGATGTAATTCATACTAAAATAATCACGAGACAACGTGCAGTACAACAACTATTCTTATTAAGAATTCATCTTTCTTCAGTTAAAAATGAGAATATTTTTTAATTTTAAAGAAAATAATTTACAGTATATCTATATTTTACTATGACCATTGTAAAACTCAAGGTTATCTAATATTAAATATTAAAATTTATTTATTATAAAATATTTTTTCATGTAAACAATTATATATAGTATTATCTAAACATATTTGAATATCTACCACAAAATTTTTTATGCAATCTCATAAAATAACGAGAATATAAAAAATTTATACGAAAATTGCAAAAAAGTACTTCTCTTATAAAGGTAAAATTTTATCATACAATTATGTCAAAATATATTTATAAATGAAAATATTATTGTAATGTTACTTTTTAAATTTTTAGCTATTGTAGTGAATATCTGTAATGATGATGAGTGATATGAAAATAGCTTCTTTATTTTTTGATATTTTTTATTCAACTTTTCTATTAATTTTATATAACTTTTATTTAGTTTTTAAATTTAGCCTTTTATCATTTTGTCTTTAATTTATTTTTTATTCACTTATTAATAAAAATTATATTTATTAAAAAGTTTATCTTATCTGCATTCTATAAAATTTTTAATTGTTTATAATTTTATATAATTTATTATATTTATTTATATAAATATAAAATTAAAAAATTAATTAATTTATATATTTGATAATTATTTTAATTATATACAACACGTGCAGTAAAAACTGGTGATGATTAAAAGTATATGATTTAGGTTGGCACTTTAAATCAAACTCCCCAACATTATCAAAAAGTAAAAAAAAAAAAAAAAAATTACAAGAGATTGAAAAGTTATTGCTAAAAGAAAATATTAAATATAATTTAATGATTTATTAAATTATTTCTCCTAAATAATGAGATATTGATCGGGATATAAAATGTCTCGATTTTCAATTTTCTTGCGGATTCGCTTTCTCCATTTTGCGTATCCCTCCAAAAATAGCAAAAATGCATTGTACTAATGATTAAATAATTTTATAAAAACTTTTTAGTAATTGATTTTAGAGTGTTGAATAAAAAAATGTTGTTGAGGGTGAGTGTATTTCACACTACAAGCGCGCGTGGACTAGATGGTGGATTGCAGAGTGAAACAAGAGATATGAGTGTCACTTGATTTGGAAAGTGGCGTTTTTTTTGCTTAAAATGGAATGCTTGAAATGGTTTGATGTGTACAGTTGTTGTCTTCACTTTCAAGCCCAGACCAAATTACATGTTTCCTGGGATCTTGTCTGTGCCATTTCTATGGCAGTCCTAGGTCCCTCTATTGCTGCACTTCAAAAATTCTAAAATTAGAATTAAATTTCTAAAATATATGATAATTTATCGAGTTAATTATTTTGAGTCTCTTCTATTTTATCATAATTAGTTAATTCATCGTTTTTTAAAAAATATTATATTATAATATTCTTTTACTTTTAGTTTGTTGTACTATTTCATCGTTTTATTAAATTTTAGCATTTTTTTCATTAGTGGAGGTTAAAAAAAAAAATCAAAATTTTATTTTAAAATTTCCCCTCTAAATTACTCACGATAAAAATATTATTGTTTAATAACAAAATTTTTCATTGATAAATTGTAAAAATATTTGAATGATAACAAAGTGTTGAGAAGATTTGATTTATAGTTAAGTGCTCTTTCTTTTTCTTTTTCTTTTTTTTAAATTAGTCAGAACTTATTTTTAGGTGCATAATGAGCCTAAACTTGAATGGTAAAAAGAGCCAGGGGAGTTGGCAAAATGCTGAAAAATGAAGCTTGAAGAAAAAAGGGGAGTGAAAGCTAAGAAGAAAATGAAGACCGAAGAAAGCCGACACTGATCGTGTAAAGCAATGACTGTTGTTGATCTCAACCTATTGTTGGAAGAAGTAAAACAACAGTCATGGAAAGATTCAATGCCCATTGGAGGAAAGCTAACAACTATTAGAAGTGAAGATCAAATAGCCCATTGAAAGAAGCAAAAGCTTGTTGGAGAAGGAGACAACAAGCTTAACAACTGTTAAAGCATCAATGCCTTTTTGTAAAAAGCAAGAACTGAGTGTAACAATTAATTTTTGGGCTTTGCCTATGAAAGGACTTCTATTAACACTTTTGAAAGGCTATCTAACCTTTGAGAACTTAGGGGAATAAGTGTAAATCACTTGAGTTTAATCTTTGTATTTTAGGGAATGTTTAGCATAAGGATTGATCAAAGTGTACAAATGAATTTAGGTATTCTTTAAGCACTAGTTACAATCATACAATCTATTTAAGAGAATGTGATTCCTTGAAAGGGTAGTTAGATTAGTGCTTAACATACAAAAGTATAAAAATTGGTGATTAGCGTATAAAATCACTTTGGAGTTTTGCTTTCTTAGGCCTTGTGAAAATGAGTGTAGATGATTATTCTTGAGCCTATAAAAAGAAATATTATTCCCGCACATGCATAAAAGAAAAAAAAAAAAAAGAGCAAAAGTAAATAGATACTAGGAAAAAGTATATCCAACTTTTATAATTATGTGTCTTTTTTCTTTTTTCCTCGACATTATTCTATTTTCTTGAGAATAAATGTCTTGAGTGGGAATTCTGCTATGCAAAAGGAGAAGCCAAAACTTCAAAGAACCTTATGGAAAAGTTAAAGTTTTTGATACCCAACCTTAAATGTTTTCTTAAAGTCTTTATGTTGAATTGAAGTCCTCTTATGACGTTTCAGATTTGATCTGCAAGTTACATTTGTGATCGTCGCAATAGTCTTATGCATATTTGAGTGGGCATAGTTGCGTGCTTTAAAAAAATTGCCATAAAATAATATAATGGAATACCACGATGAATAAGAATCTTGTGACGATATCACTATAAATGGGTATTGAAATTTGAGGGTACACAAGTTAAAATGTTGGTAAAATCTAAAGAAGATCAAAATTTTACCAGTGTGACTGAAACTAGTTGAGTAACAGCTGAAATCCTATATAGAATATCAACTCGTCGTTCCTTCAGAAGTTAGATTCGAAAGTTAAGTATGAACAAAGGAAAGTGTTAGACACCCTAGACTGCTCGGACCTTAATTTGGTTTTCACTCAATCATCCATAATTTTATAAATTGTCAACATGAATTATTCATTTTTATTATTATTGCCAACTTTATTTGTATAACTTTTTTGTTTTCCTATTTTTTATTTTATTTTTAAATTTTATTCTAATTGGCTTAGATATGGGCGCAAGTCTCCATAAGTTTTGAGTTTTAGGTTCAGAAAAAATCTAAAAAAAAGGAAAGAAATAAAAAATTCTATCTACTTTTTATATTCAAATTATTAAACTCATTTTTTTTAATTTTTTTTTATTGACTATCATCATGGAGTCGAAATTCTCCAACCATGAAATTCAGTGTCTACAATATCCTCTTCGTAGCCTCAGTTAGAACCGATCTGCAACACCTCGATTATAAGTTGTGACACTAACTTAACCGGGATGGGGTTGAAAGCATTGGCTTATTTCTTCCATGATGATCTAAGTCATCTCCTCCAACGATACTCTAAATTTTGCTTAAGTTTCCTTCCAAAAATTTTCATGTTGTTTTAATGGAGCTCTATCTCAAATAAAAAAAATTTGAAAGTCAGGATGAAAATTAATAAGAGCGGATAACCACCCTAGCTGATATGGGTTAGGTCCAACCCAGTGAGTACATGGGTTGCAGGTAGAATATTGAATCAATTAGTAAGAACTATTAACAGTATAAGAAAATATCCAAGTGAAAATTAACTTTTACGAAAATTGTAAAAACATGTTTTTATATGATTTGAAGATAGAGATTATTATTAATGGTCTACATTGGATAAAGATAGACCATTACTTGGTCTTTTTCATGGGATTTATGGTCTTTCTTTTCAAGGCCATTACTTGATATATGATGTTGACAATACAAGTGTTGGGCTAATAACTTAGTGGTGAAAGTCTGCAAAAAATTAAAAAAAAAAAAAAATAGTAGCGAAAGTAATGTGACATATCAGAAATTCAAATTTTGATAATATTATTTTTTGTGATTTACAAAAAAATAAAATCATATGCAAAACTAAAACAACATAACTAAAAATAAAATAATATACAAAAGATAAAACAACATACCTATCACAGATAAAACAACATACCTGTCACATATCATTTATCTTTAAAAAAAATGAAATTATTTAAAGGGTCAAATTTAAAATGAAAATTAGATCATTAATCTAGTATTATCTTCAAACTTTTAGCCATGGAATTATTTTTGATTATCCATTCATTGTTTGAATTTCTCTTTTTCCATATCTTTTATGAAATTTTTTTTTTTAAAAAAAAAAAGTTGAAAGGAAAAAAAGCACCACTAACTTATAACAGAATCCACACCATCAATTGAGGAAAAATCCACCAATAGTTTTGGGGACGAAGGAGCTCCCCCACTTGCCTTCAAGGAACTATACTGTTGTGGCTTTGGTTTATATCAATTCTCCTTGGAGGAGATACAACATTAGTGGAGAATAATATGTGATGCAACAAAAATTTGGAAATAGACCATATAAATATTCCCATATCTTACATTATCTTTGTGTGTCAATCAAATTATATTTGCCTTTAGCCATTTGATATGATGTGATATGAGCAAGGTTGAATTTTTAATCATCTTTATTAAACAGAAAAGCAAAAATTATCAACCTCTCCCCCACATGGAAGGACAAATGGCCATAGTTTTTACCCAAGGAGGGAAGAATGCCTTACTTTTATGAAAAGATAGCATTTAAACCATGATGTGACACCATTGTCATCTATATAAAAGAGCCATTTCTTTCACTGGCAAGATTAAAGTGATTATGAAAGTGGAAAATGGGTGTTTTGGCAATGTTGTTAAAATTGAATTAGATAAATTATAGGATAGATATTTTAATTTGAATGATAAAATCGATTTAATTAATTTAATAATAAATAAAATTTAAAAATATTATTAAATTAATTTTAAAAATTAAAATAATATATTTATAATAATTAAAATAAAAATATTATTAATAATCAATTTAAAATTAATCAAATAAATTATTGATTTAATTTTAATTCAACCAATTCAATGCATCAATTTGATCCTATTTAAATATTGTGTTTTATTGGAGGGGAAGAGCTATCTCTATCATAACGAGTACGATGGGTTTCTATGGAACCAAATCTGGCAAGATTCTTCATGGACATATTCAACCTTCCACTCACTTTGATTTGAAAACTACTTGACACCACTTTCTTCTTTGGTTTTGAAGTTCTGTTCTAGTTATAAAAATAGTGTCAGACTTCAGTATTTTTCAGAAGTTGCATAATTGTTTAAGAGTGAAAAAGTTGTCAAATCCATGCCAAAATATTCTTATGCCTCATGAATTTATTATTATATAGCTGGAATTGGAATGGCTTGGATTTATCTAAAATAGAATAAAGTTAGCAATGAGACAGCAAAATTTCAGATCAAAGCAACAGCCAGAAGATACCAGAAGAAGAGAATACAGAATGAAAGAAGCCATTCAAACTCTATTTTATACCAACTATAAAACAACTTCCATCTTTTACATTTTTACAGTTAAATATTGACTATAACATTCCAATTATAGCTGAGGCTGAACCTCAAAGAATGACCCTGTAGAGTTCTCCCATCAACCCTAATGAAAGAATTAAATATAATGACGCTTTTTTTTTCTTAATTCTAATGAATAAAAAAAAAAACACGTATATCAATTTTGTTATTCAAGAAACTCTGGTTAAAGCTTAGATTTAAGTTTCATTGTGTTGTTGCCTTCATATCTTGCTTTAGGTGGTTTACACATGCAATCAGGCATGGGGAATGTATAAAGTGATCCACTGGGCTTTCTCAATTCAGACCCTTTGAGATCATTGTGGCGAAGCATATCTTGCATCTGTCGCTTGAAGACTTCCCACCTGCAAAACATGAATAAGAAACAGATACTGATATTTTTCTACATGATCAAACAATAACAAGAACATATTAGTGTAACGCAGCATGTTGCAAGTAGAATAAACATTATTTTGTTTCCAAAGCATCAAAACTCTGAAATCTATGCAATGCTTCAAATACTTGTGTAGTGATGATCAGAAAAGCAAACTGAACCAAACATATCAGAAACAAAGAAAATTCTAAATAATGCAATCCAGGTAAAGATAAGCAACGAGGAGGTAAGTTCAATGAAGGGGATTGTCAGTATAAACTAGTTGCAATGCCAGGCTAAGAGTTGGTTAGAACCATGGAAGTAAAGAAAACAAGAAAAAATGCATGAAAGATCAAAACTGCACAACTGCAGAGCTTATGTTTGTTGAATGCCCTGATAATTTAATAATTAAATTCATAGATGTGAACATGGAATTAGTACATCAATGAATATGTGCAGGATGCACACAACACAAGCATGCAAATTAATTGCGGTCCCTTCCATTGCCTAGCATATTGCATATTACTATATATTACTATTTGGTACAGCAAGAAACAAGTGTCAAATTGATTTGCAGTATTCACACAAGCATGCAAATCAGTTATTGTCCCTCCTATTGCTTAGCTTATTGTATATCAAGTATTACGGCAAGAAGCGTCAAATGATGTCCTGCCAACTATCAATTTCCAGAGCATATGGAGAAAAAAAAAATCTAAAAAAAATCTGAAAATCCCTTTTAACTCAAAAATAAATTTGATGAAACCCTATAGGTGACAAATTTGGCCCAACTTCAACCCACACAAAATCAAAAGAACTTGGATCCAAATGACATGAAAATTTAAGAGTCAAACCTGCCCTAACCAATTTCAACCTGCACCAGAGCTGAAATGACCTGAGCCCAACCAGCTCAAAAGTTTAAGGGTCAAATCTAACCTGTTAACCTGCCCAAATATGTATTACGATTAATACAAACAAATCAAAAGAAATTTTTTTATTTAATAAAAATTATGAGTGATCTAACCCAACTAAAAACGTGAAAATTCACCCAGTAGTCACCTGAAAGGCCAAAACCCTATCTTCACTTTCACCTAATAGGTAAACCAAACTCATCTGCAACCCAAAGTAACTCAACCAGACATGTTTTCCACCTCTAGAAGCCTAATTTCGAGAGGACTAACTTAGATAAATCATTCAATAGCTATCTAGCACAAATAGCTCTGTCCATCTTTCTCAATTAGCAAAAACAAGATGGTACATGATTTGTAATTTATAGCAAAGAAGACAACTGGAAATTTATTTCAACTATGCAATTGTATAAGTCAGCTATTGAATAGAAATATGACGTTGCATAAATAATGAAAGGCTGGGCTATAAAGTGTGAATCCATTGTTCACCTTGTTCTTCCTTCTACATCATAATTCCAATTCCTCATCATTGAATTTCGTTCTTTTCCCAGCCAATGATATATCAGCTATTTGCCCAATACAGCATGAGGGGTCTAAGGCCCCATAAAGGCAAAATATTGGAACTCTAATCAACCTCTTAGGCTCATGTACTCAAGATCTTTCAACATGATTAAGATACCCGTAATAGCATGTCACGAAAACATCCACAATGACATAAAATAGTGACCATCATTATATTAAACAATACTTCTAACAGGTCTTATTTTCAATAGGAATTTCATATGTTTTTTATTTGGGCATCAGTATATAAAAGCTTGTATAATACGATAAGAGAACAGAAAATGCAAGTACTATTTGCAAGGAAGATAGTAAGAAGATAAACATGTCAATGATATCTATGATGCTTAAAAATCAAACAAACAGAGAAATGCACATCTTTTTATTCATTTTCAGTTATGCTATATGAGTAAAGGATCCTGAAAAATTTAAAAAGAACTTTGGAAAATAAAAGGAAAAGACATTGAATTGTGTTATACCTGATACTGGGTTTATCAAATAACACAGCCAATTTTCTCTTGTCAGGTTTGACAGTTTTTGCATGTCCTTCATATAAATAACGCCTATGGCCCATCAAGAAGTGGGGAAAGTTTCCACCTTGAGTTGTGATAAAGACTTCACTATGCAAGCAAACTGTATAATCAAGTGCAGCCAACCTAGATGAGTGGTCCTACATCACATACTTGGCTGTTACAAAGATTGACATGTTTTTAAAGCTTCATAGTTATTTACCTATTTATGTTTTCAAAAAGACATCTCATTTAGATAGATGGGAAAAAATGACTAAACGAAACTGCATAGATGACCAGTTTGATACCTTAAATGGAGAAAGTTCTTCAGCAGTAGCTAGTGTATCTTTTGTTTCCAAACGTGGAAACATCTGTTTAAGTGGAGCCATAAACTTTTCTGCCTTATAAATATTACCTGCTGCAACATACACTGAGGTGGTATTATCAAAACCCATGCCCCTAAGCATCATTCCCACCTGTAAAGCCAACCACAGACAGAGATGCACATTTCATATGTTAGAAAGTTTTTAAATCTTTTCTCAAGTAGAAGAGATATAAAAATAAAAATTCTAAATTTTTTTTCTCACAAAAAGGATAGTGAAGCGTGTAAGTCAAATTGCATAATGATCAAGTCAATGCAAGAAGTCATATCTCAAAGTACATATAACTGAGAACTTTCAAAGTAAAAGAAAAAAAAATGAAATTGACTTCAACAAAAGTCTAAGTCAAATGGCTCCCATTACATCAATAGTCCCATTTCTTCATTAGTAAGGCGCCTTGGCTCTTTTCATTATACCCACACACACTTGTCCACATGCGCATGTCCTACAGAATCAGATGGACATCATCCAATGACACTGATTCTAATATATATCTTAAAGCATTGCAATAGCAAAAAACTTTTCACGAGTTCATATTGATTTTCTAAAGAATAATACTTTATTGAGAGTGTCGGACAGGACGTACAACAGAGCCTGAACTGGATATTACAAAAATGGAAAGTTCTATAATCAGAACCACCAAGAGGTCCAGGGAGATTGAATTACCTCAAGTGGGGTTAAAGGGCATTTTCCATCTACACGATTTGCTTCTGGCCTTATTATCCTACCTCTTCTCCTAAATTTTCCTCTCCATCCTCTTTCTCGAGCAATATCCATTTCATGTTTCTCTTCCTCACCACCATCATACTCACAGCATGAAAATGCAACCATATCCTGCCATAAAAAGGAACTTGACACTTGGAAATAAGGTAGAATTCAGTACACAACAAATTTAGTAAAAGTGTGTCCCTCAAAGTAGAGAAAAAGGTACGACACCATTTCAAACCGAAGATGCACTGAAACATATCTTCCACCACTCTGTGAACTATTCTTAACCATCCGATCAACCATTTTTTCTGCAAGTGTTCTTATAGGTTCTGAAAACCTCAGTGCTTCAAAATTGGCTAAGCATCTAAGCCTCTGGATATCTGGAGGGACTGCATGAGCCAGTCTGTTGGAGAAAGGGGCAATGCGCACTGCCCTGCACAATAGAATGAGCAAACTGTTTACACCAAACCCCCCACCCCCCCCTAACAAAAAGATTTTGCAAAGCACCTGCAGATATAAATGAAAAGAATGGTATTCACTGCAAATATTTGACAGCTACATGAATAAGTTCAGTACAAACTGAAACATGCAAGTTTGATGCAAACACAATCATTTGACTGCTCTTGTCCTCCAATCCCAAACCTCTTCCACTTTCAGTACAGTTGTAATTGACTGATATTAGCTGTGCTCGTGAAAATTTTATTCTTCGCGTGTACGGTCTAAATACTAGCATATATCATAAATTCATAATGGCTTTCTTCTCATAATTATATCTGATTTCATTAAGCAATGCATTTTTTTACCTTCAACATTATGAGGACGGTCTTTTTTTTTTTTTTCATTTTTCTTTTTCACAGCTGTGATGCAAAAAAAAAAAGTGCAAATGGAAGTTCTGTTTACTGAAAAATAGAGGGGAAATAGTGGTGAACTGGTGATAATACTTCTTTATCTGCAACAATTAATTGATTCTACTGTATTGATAACTATTGACCAGGTAAAAACCTAATGCTTGAAAGGGACCAGAACCTTCCGAATAATAATTAGCAGAATAAAAAGTTCTTTCATTGAGAAGTTGAACCAGATGATAAAGCTCTCCAGAGCCCAAAAAAATCTCCCATCTGGTCTAAAGCAATGATATGTTTCTATCATTTAGATTTCAAAGGAAATGAAAATCCAATCACTTGAAAATTGACAGGAAAAGAGAAAATTCAGAAGGGAACAATCATACATACTTACATGGTGGAAAATAAAGGGTGAAAAAAAAAAAATGGAACAGGACATCATCTTCCCACAACCTCCAAAAGGCAATTTCACGATGCATAACATTACAGAAATGAAATTCCATAAACTTGCATGAGTAACATATGGAGAATGGACAATGGAGCAATGATATGCCCCTTTGTCGTTGGCTCATCGCTGTTGTCAACTATGCTGTTATCCAGTATGAAATAAGGTTCTGACAGGGCAATACATCAGAGGGGCATGGAGCAATCTACTCACATGTTCATTAAGTATAAAGTTTCGTATTACATATGGCATGGACCTCTCCACCTACCAGTTTGAACTTTTTGGTTGGACATTCTAACAAGGACAAGGTCATCATGTGCATTTTCTTTTGGTATCTGAATAAGGTTATCATGACTCTGTATGACCTAGACATAATCACCACAAATTTGTTGTGAATTTAGTGAAATGCAAAAGGATAGGGTCCAAGAACACAACAATGCCTTTTAAAGAAAGTGAAACTGAAACAACTGAATTTCATGCACATATCCCAACCAAGTAGATGGAAGATGTTTGTGTAAAAGAAAGATCAACAAGCACCACTAATTAAATGAAATAAAATGCGTGTCTCATAAATAAAAACTACAAATACATTTCTTGTTCCTTGGGACAAAAGGGACCAATATTCATATTGATGGTAAAAGGAATTTAAAACACCCTACAAAACATACCGCATTTTTATCAGCTTCGGAAGCACCTTTTGAAGATAGTAGGTTGGACTGGACCAAGCTTTTACTCTCAAATTGACAATACTGCTAATATTATTATCAAACTGTTCAAGTACATCTCTTGGGAGTTCTCGAACTACATTTACGTCATTCTTAAGTGCATATATAAAGAAATTTTCATCAAAAATGTCACCGAATTTGCTGCATAGGGAGAAAAAAGCATAAAAAGGTGATGCTACCAAGTATGATGCACCAAAAATCATATTATTCTCATATATTAACTGTAGAAGAATAAAAGCAAGGAATGAATCAAATATTTTAGAAGAAAAAATAACAGCTTTATAATAGAAAGAGGTCCATTCTTCATTTACATCACCATGTTAACTGTAATGAGGATATATCATGTTCCAGTGAGAAACCTGACTTCCTTAATATCTTTTGCTCATTTTAGATTC
Organism: Omphalea diandra; assembly: GCA_949677035.1. Taxonomy (NCBI): domain Eukaryota; kingdom Viridiplantae; phylum Streptophyta; class Magnoliopsida; order Malpighiales; family Euphorbiaceae; genus Omphalea; species Omphalea diandra. The sequence goes on from CATIWR010148948.1 coordinate 20,855, forward strand.
AAAGATTCTAACAGATAAATCACAATTAAAATATTTTGCATTAACTTTAACATATTTAGATACAAACACAAAACTCAGATGATAGTCAACATAAACACAATTTCCAACCAAATTCCACCAGATAACGATGATAACAAGAATCACCTGGAATCTTGCCAAACGCTGTTTAAGTGAAAAATTGGAATTACAAGAGTAGCATTCAGTAGTCCTGCCACAGCAACTGCATCGCAGATCTGTATCCAGGAAAACAATAATAAAAATTAGAAACAGAAAATTAACCAAGCAAATTATGCAAGTTAGAAAACATACTTAAGAACAGTATAAAGTTCATATCAGTATTTCATATCAGTCTTCTGTAAGTACATATGTTTGATACAACCTATTCTATGGTCAGTTTTGTGAAACTGATGGTACAGCTGCCAAAGATGTGCTGAGATGCAGAGGAGCAGAGCTAAGTTCAGTTAGTTAAAGCAGCTCATAATTAGGTCATGATTAGTTATTTAATCTTGTAATTAGGTAAGAGTTAGTCATAATTAGTAGTTAAGCTGAGCTAGTGGACAATTGTATATATAGCATTAGTATTCTTGTAATCATTGTGTTGATATCAATAAAATTCATTTCTTCAAATCTCATCTTGTTGCATGGTATCAGATCCTAGAAAGGTCTAGAGTCTTCTTTCTTCTTCCCCTTCTTCTTCTTCTTCTTCTTCTTCTTCTTCTTCTCTTGTTTGTGTGCCCTAGCTTTTCTTCCTTCTCTGTTCTTCAATGGCGAACGTAGGAACGCCTAATTCTCCTTTAAATTCAAGCAATGTTTCGCAAAATGTATTTGAGGATTCTTCTTCACCTTACTTCATTCATCGCACTGATAACCGTAGCTCGGTCATTGTCACTCCTGAGCTCACTCCAATGAACTTTGCCTCATGGAGGAGGTCTTTCATGCTTGTAGTATCGATTCGAAATAAACAAGGCTTCATTGATGGAACAATCAAGAAACCTCAGCCTAAGTATGCTCATTATCTGTCGTGGAGTGCAACAACTTGGTTGTGGCTTGATTACTCAGGTCGATATCTCCACCTATTGCCTCTACTATGTTTTACATGGAGGATGCTTCTTAGTTATGGGAGAAGTTGAACCATAAGTTCTCTCAACTTGATGATTTGGGGATATGCCATTTTCAACCTCTCTTGTGTTCACTTACTCAAGGAACAAAGTCAATTGATACTTATTTCACTGAATTGAATGGGATTTGGGAGGAACTAAGGAGTTTCAGGCCATTCCCTCACTGTTCATGTGGCCAATGTAAGGAGTGCTTCTAGACTTTCATTGGTTTGCAGTAGAAAGATTTATGTTTTTAAGTTCCTTAATGGATTAAATGAGAGTTTTCAAGCAATACGATCTCAGAACATCCTCATGAAGCTATTTCCAACCTTGGATCAAGCGTACAATATGGTTCTTAGAGAAGAGAGTCAGAAATCCTTGTTGATGCAATATTAGAATTTCAATGATTCAATTGCTTTGGCAGTCAAAAGGAAAGATGATTTGTATTGCACTCACTTTGGTAAAACTAGGCACACAAAGGAAACATGTTTCAAACTGATTGGTTATCCTCCTGGTTTCAAGTTTACCAAGGGAAAACCTAATAATTCTAATATGCCTACTAACAATTCTGGCAATGCTTATATTCTAGGTCCTGCACTTATGCCTCAGTTGTCTATTCCAAAACCGAACTTGACCAAGGATCAAGTTAACCAATTGCTCAACATGATCGGAGATCAATTGAATGTTGCTGCAATCAATAACACACCTGTTAATGTCGCTGTTGGTGATGCAAATGATCCTCAAATGGCCAATGCTGCAGGTAATTCTTAATTATATGTTTTCTGCTTCTAATGTTGATCTGTTTAATAGCTTGATGCAATCTTAGACACATTTAAATTCCTGGATCATAGATATGAGAGCCACCAATCATATCACTTGTTCTTCGCATTTCTTCTCTTCATTTCATCAGGTTCATAACTGCTTTGTTTCCCTTCCTAATGGCACGAAAAGTGTTGTTACTCATGTTGGTTTTGTTATCCTCAATGATTCTATTACTTTGCACAATGTGCTTTATATTCCTTCTTTCACTTTTAATTTGGTTTCAGTTAGTCAATTGACATTCAATAGAACTATTTGTTTCATTTTTCCTCCAACAATTTTGTTTTGTCCAGGCCCTGTCTTCTTGGGCAACGATTGGTCTTGCTAAAGTCCATCAAGGGTTATACTTCTTACAATCTACAACTGATTCTACCATTTCCTGTTCTTCATCCAATCCTGCTTCATATGTTCATACTATTTCATCTGATCTATGGCATCATAGGTTAGGTCACATTGATGTTGGTCAATTTCCTACTCTTAGGCATTTGTTATCCTCTTATCTCTAAATCCAATAAAGTACCTTATACAGTTTGTCCTATGGACAAGCTCAAAAGACTTCCTTTTCCAAAATTTGTAGATCAAGTAGACGCTATTTTCTGATCTTGGACATATGGATGCCTCGGGTCCATACTTTCAGGCAGACCTTAATAAAATCCATTATTTCCTTGCTGTTGTGGATGAATATTCCAAATGTACTTGGACTTTTATTATGAGACATAAATCAGAAGTTTCACAATGGATACAATCTTTTTGTAAGCAAGTTCAAGCCCAATTCAACACATAAGTCAAGATTATCAGAACTGATCAAGGCAAAAATTTCATTTACTAACGTTTTACCTTTCCCAGGGTTTCATTCACCAAACCACCTATGCATATACCCCTCAGCAGAATGGCACTGCTGAGAGGAAACACCAACATGTTCTTAATGTTGCTAGATCATTATTGTTTCATTCCCATCTTCCTTTGAAGTTTTGGGGTGATGCTATTCTGACTGCAACTTTCATTACTAACGGAACACCCTCTGTCACTCTTTCTCATAAAACTCCCTATGAACTTCTATATCACAAAACCATTTTATATGACCATCTCAAGTCTTTTGGTTGCTTATGTTTTGATAACAATCTCACTTCTCACAGAACCAAGTTTGATCCTAGAGCAAAAAAGTGTGTATTCATTAATTATCCTATAAGTATTAAAGGTTTATAAGCCATAAGACTTCGAGTCTCATAACACTATTAGTTATCTTACAAGTATTAAAGGTTATAAGCCATATGACTTACAGTCTCATAACACTTTTGTGTCTAGAGATGTCCAGTTCCATGAACATATTTCATACACTTTCATCTTCTTCTTCTTTCACTGACACTCAGTTGGTTTCACCCCTTCCTCCTTCCAATTCTGTTTCCTTTCCTGTACTCAATCTTCTTCTAATCCTTCTCTTCCATCTCCCTGGTCTCCTCTATCTCACTCTTCTCCTATTTTACCTTCTTCACCTGAATAATCACCTGCATTTCCCTGTCCATCCTTACTTCCTCAATCTTCTCCTTCTTCTACACCTCTTAGAAGAAGTATGAGAACTAAAAAACTCCCTACTTACTTACAAGATTACCATCTTTCCCTTCCTTCCACTCATTCTGCAGTAGCTTATCCAATCAGTTCATGTCTTATGATCATCTTTTCCCCTCTTTCAAACATTTTTCATGTGCTATTTCCATTTCCACTGATCCCACCACTTATGCACAAGCTTTTCAACACTCACATTGAATTGCAACTATTAATTATGAGTTAAAGGCACTTGTAGCCAATGGTACATGGACAATGGTGCCTTTACCTCCCAATAAGCACCCCATTGGCTGCAAGTGGGTGTTTAAGACCAAGTACAACCCTGATGGCTCCATTGACAAATAAAAAGCCAGGCTTGTAGCCAAAGGATTCACCCAACAATATGGGTTTGATTATGAAGAAACATTCAGTCCACTGGTCAAACACACAATTGTTAAAGTCTTTCTTGCTTTAGCTGTTATTCGAGGCTGGCGTTTAGCCCAACTTGATATCAGCAAAGCTTTTCTAAACCGAGATTTATTTGACAAGGTGTATATGGATCTTCAAGGATATCAGTTTTAGGGGGACGCAGGGTTGTGAAACTGATATTTCACAAACCACTAGCAATGTTAAGATGGTGTGCAAGCTTCAAAAGTCACTATATGGGTTAAAACAAGCATCAAAACAGTGGAATTTGAAGTTTACTGAATATTTGCTTCATAATGGCTTTACACAATCCAAGACTGATTATTCTTTATTCACAATGGAGTTTGAATTTAGTTTTGTTGCCCTGTTGGTTTATGTGGATGACATTGCAACTACTAGCAATAGTCAAACATAGATCAACAATGTCAAGGAGCTATTAAAGAGAAATTTTAAGTTAAGAGACATAGGGTAACTGAGGTATTTTCTGGGGTTAGAGGTAGCAAGATCACCCAAGGGAATTGTGTTAAATCAAAGAAAATACACTTGGGAATTGCTAGAAGAATATGGAATGTTAGCAGTTAAACCCTCTAATATTCCCATTGAAGTAAATCACCAACTGGAGCATTCAAATGAAGGATTGAAGAAAGATTCCTATAAGTATAGGAAACTTGTTGGAAAACTGATGTACTTAACTCTCTCCAGGCCTAATATTGCTTATGCAATACATGTTTTGTCTACGTTCATGGACAAGCCAGCTGAGAAGCATTTTGATGTCGGGTTAAAAATGCTGAGGTACTTGAAAAATGCACTAGGGCAAGGAATTTTCTTCTCTAGAAATACAGGCCTTCAATTGAAAGCTTGCACCGATAGTGATTGTGATTGGGGCTTATGTAAGGAAACAAGAAGGTCTTTAACAAGGTATTGTGCTTTTATTGGAAATTCACTAATGAGTTGGAATTCAAAGCCACAAAATATTGTTTCAAGAAGCTTAGCAGAAGCTGAGTATAGAGCTATGGCAACTGCCATATGTGAGATTATTTGGCTTGGATATTTGCTTAAGGACTTTAAGGTTCCATACAAAAGGCCAGCTTTGATTTATTGTGACAATATTTCAGCCATACACATAGCCAAGCACCCTGTATTCCATGAAAGAACAAAGCATATAGAGATAGACTGTCATTTTGTGAGAGGGAAGCTACAAGCTGGAGATATTGAGACTCTTCATGTCAGGACAACAAACCAAGTTGCAAATATTTTCACCAAATCTTGACATCCTTTTCAATTATTTGTTAAGCAAGATGAGCATATATAATATATATGCACATCTTATGGGGGAGTGTGACACTGAAGGTACAGCTGCCAAAGATGTGCTGAGATGCAGAGGAGCAGAGCTAACGTCAGTTAGTTAGAGCAGCTGATAATTAGCTCATGATTAGTTATTTAATCTTGTAGTTAGTTTAAGAGTTAGTTATAATTAGTAGTTGAGCTGAGCTAGTGGACAATTGTATATATAGCAGTAGTATTCTTGTAATCATTGTGCTGATATCAATAAAATTCATTGCTTCAAATCCCATCTCGTTACTAGTTTATATAATTTGTTTACGAGTTAAAAATAACCATGGAATAAATTGCAAAAAAAAAATAAATAAATTACAAGTCATCAAGCCTAAGGTGAACACTAATCACCATCTAAAAGCTACCATGGAAAAAGCAATAAAATTTAAACCAAATTACATCTAGGTTCTTAAGGTTCAGTTATAGTCACAAATCAAGACAGTTTTGAAGTAAATGGTTTGTAAAGAAATGTTTCTTCTAAAGTGAAGCAAAAAAAAACTTTACAATAAATGATCTAGCAGTAAAGCAAAAGAGCTCATTGAGAAGGCATTTTCCATCCATGAAGTTTTCTATGATATGAAGAATAGATCTGTAACTTGTTTTCATGAACTTAAAGGAACTTCAAAAAGCCCCTTCAACCGCTCTTAAAGGTCTAGAAAAGGATAAAAGTGACAATTCTTTATTATTTATTATGTATTAGCCTGTTTGTTAAGGATGACCATATAAAAATAAACACTTTTTATATTAGATATCATATTATGTTGGATATCAAAATAACAAAGCATAATAATCTACTTGAATACTTGCTAGACACCTAATTGTGTCAAAAAAAAAAAAGTTCACATGAGCACCCTTCATTTGCTTATGAAAGTCTTAGCATCAATATCCTTTCATATGTGTATTGTAAATGGTGTATCATCATTCATTTGTCTACTAAAATCTCCTTTTTATAGGTCACAAGCAACAAAATCAACTTCAAAGATGAAATGAAACATACCGATAAACGTTGTTGATTCAACCCACCATTTGCTTCAATTATAAGAAAACCATTAGACTTTGGCAATTCTGAGAACCATGAAAGCAACAATAAAAAAATTAAAAAGAAAAATGCCATTAGCAACAAGATGTCTCACCAAGTGATACAAAATACTAACACAAATTAAAGGAGCATTGGGATCAACAACAAGCAAATAACAAACAACTATACATTTATTTTTCTCTCTAGACATTAATATGAAAACACAAGTGTTCATGGTTTTGGATAGAAAGGGGCGAACATGATAAGCACAGCTATACATCATATACAAACAAAAAATAAGCATATTTAGAGAATGAAAACTTGTAATTGGCAGATCTTAGTAGACCATAAGGTTTGCATAGTGACATATATAAAATTTAAATTTGGCATTATTGCTAACAAATTTGAGGTTTTATCATCTTTTTACTAATTTGTTTCATTCTTGGTTGGCCATGGTGGTTATAGAGAAAATCAAACCTGCTTCAGAAATATTGTTGTTGTAACAAGGCTTCCAACCTACACGCAGTTTTGGATCCCATGCTGTCATCAACTGCATAATTTGTTGGACATCAGTTGTACGTTGAATAATGAATTATGTTGTGGATGGATAAAAAGAAGCAAGAAAAAGTAAAAGTGAAATGAACAATGCAGAGTAAGAACATACTATCGCAAGGAATTATAACAATTAAGAAATCACACAAATCAATATCATTCGATGGCCAGTCAATCCATCATTAAATACATAGCTGAAAACATTTGTGATTTCCCTAGTGATGGGCATCATTACCAATTTTGATTCAGAATTTTTCTTTGGGGTTTATTGCGGGATTTATTCCTGTAGTTAAAGTATTTTATTTTATTCCTCAAGACTATAGACAAATTTCTGTTATTACAATAGACAAAAAGTAATTGGTTCAATATTCTTCAGGTTTATTTTTTCTATATTCTTTCTCCCCTGCCTCCAACTCACCTCTCTCTCTCTCTCTCTCTCACTCTCTAGCTTCTCCAATATAGAGGGAAATAGAAGAAAAATAAGGGAAACACCAAGGATGAAAGAAAAAAAAAAGATTGAGACACAATTTAGGCCTTCTACCAGTAATGTTCTAGGAATAATCACAATCTTTGAAACAGGCCAGCTGCACCCCCCCGCCCCTAGGTATCCCCAATTGAAAACTCCCATCTAAGTAGTTTTTGTCAGAATGTTTTAAGAGCCATAAAAAGAGATCTTACTACATTAGCTATTTCTAGTTCAACTTGATCACTGGCCATAAGCCAAAAGAGCCCACTGATAAGGAGAATGTTGACCAGAGAGCCGAACAACTAGAAGCGCTGAACCTTATCCAACGGTTTTATTTTTGGTTATTTACAAAAATCACCCTTCGGAGGAAAAGGACAGAATATTAGTGTGATGAGAAGGTTGATGCCTATTCATGTCAATGGCATCAGATGCATTCAGAAGCACATATTCTCAAACCACCTATTAAGAAGAACCTCTGGCTTTTGGATCCGGAGTCTTGCTAGAGACAAATTGAGTTTTGTGCTAGGTCACTCCCATCATGAAGTTTTCCACATTATTTTTTTTGCTACCAATTCCAAGCCTCATAAGTTCACTCTAAGACCAGAGTTCTGAGTGAAGAAAAATTCACAAGGATCACAATGGACATGAATAGGGAGATTTTAATTCTAGATTTATTTTGGTTATTGCTAACAAGAATTCTTTTAGTTAGGCTTTCCTTTGTGTATCTACATACAGGCATTTGTTATGTTGTAGAACACAGTTGACACCAATAAATTTGATTAGAGATTGAAAACTTTTTCTTCTTCTCATGTGTATGTATTTCTCCTTTTCTTTTCTATTCTTGCCTTACTATTTTTCTCTCACAATTTCTTCTCCAATTACCATCCTTCACTCTCCCTATCCAGCGTTTTTTCTTTTCTCTTTCTTGGAATTGACTCTATATCACCGATTCAACTGGAATATATTTGATTTTTCCTACTCATTGCCAGGTCCATAATGCTAATGCACGTAGGAAGTTCCTACAACCAATATCCAATAATCAAACAAAATAAAATTTTCAATAACTGATACTCATCAGAACAGCAAATTCCAGAGAAGCAAACCAAATTTAAGGGCAGGCAAATAAATAAATAAATGCCATTTAAACATTATTGGTTCAGAATTATATGTCAACAGAGAGCTTCCAATCAAGTAAGAGCAAATGAATCAAGAGAATTAAAAAAAGTTTAGAGCTTAAACCTATTTGCATATCCAGAAAATAAGACATAAGATTGTGAACTTACTAACATAGAACAAGGAACAAAACTACGTAAAACTCATATACTAACCAAACACCTAGAACCCTAATAAAAACTAAAAACAGTACCGCACTGTAGCTGCCATTGCTCTCAGCCTCCATATACGGCCACAGCTTGTGAAAAACCTGGGGACTCCGGTACACCGACCCAACAGGAGGACGCTTCCGAACAACAACACCACCATTCTTTAAACTTAAATCAACGTCAAAATTTAAGGATCCCATATACAACAACATCCCAGAAATGTACAGCAAGGGCGCAAACAAAAGGACGCCCCTTCGCTTAAAAACCATAGACACGAGGATGTACATTAGCCTCTCCACCAAACTCTGCTTGGAGGAGCCTCGACCACCACCACCTCCTCCACTGCCTCCAGTGCTGCCACTAGTTTTACCTCGGCTATGGCGAAGGCGGGGGGAGGAGGGAGGGGAAGGAGTTGTGCTGGCAGTGACTGAGCGGCCATTGCCGAGACGGCTGTAGCCGTGCATGGGGTGAGTAACTAAATTGTGGATAGTAGACAAGAGGAAGGATAAAAAAGGAAAACCTAACGAATGGGGAGGAAGAAGATCTGGGGCTGAATAGACAATATGTGGAGAAAAGACAGCATTTTTATGCAAAGGAATTGAAATGAGAAAGAGGGTAGGATTGAATGAATAGAATGTGGAGAAAAGATTGCATTTTTATGCAAAGAAAATGGAATTAGAAAAATGGTAGGCTGCAATTGTAAGAACTTGCAAGAAAATTAGGTGCTGATGGTGGTGGAGAAGCATAAGTGACAATTAATGGAGAGAGTGATAGATGGTATGTAGAGAAAAGACTGGATTTATACAAATAAATGAAAATACAACAGAGGGTGGGTTTCAATTTGAGGAGAACATGGAAGAAAATTACGTGGTCTAGTGGTCGTTGAGGGAGAAGAAGTGGGGGTGGTGAAGGTCAGAGGAGGAGAAAGGACAAGTGAGTTCATGAAGAGTGGTACGGTAGCAATTAAGAGAGTCACGTGTCAAGAGGATGAGAGAGATAGAGAGAGAGGCAGAAAGTGTGACCGTGTTTTTGTCCGGCCTTTTAGAACAGGAGAAGAAGAGTGGCAATGAGCGTTTCGCCAGTTGCCACTACCAATGCATGCCATTTTTCATGGTCAAGGTTTGGGAATGCCGACGGTGGGGTTGGTAAGCAAGGGAGAATTAAATATTTTAAATAAATTTTTAAAATTTGAAAATGTTTAATAATAAATTTTAAAATTTTTTTAAAAGTCAAAAGATATTTAATAAAAAATTTATAAAAATTATGAGATATTCAATAAATATTTTTAAAAAATTTTATAAAATCTATAAAAATTTAAATGCGTTTAATTATAATTTTTATAAAATTTATATGTATTCAAAAAGTCATTAACATTTAAAATTATTAGATTTTTATAGATTTTTGATAACTTTTTAAAATAAAATATATAAAAAATTCTCTTTTGCATTCCCTTAAAATTATTCAAAGACTTTTATAGATTTTAAAAATAAAATCTTTGAAAATTATTTATAACTATTATAAACTTCACAAAACTTATTACAAATTTTATAAACTCTATAAAATCTTTTAAATATTAATTGAATACACCACTAAATAAAAATTGGAAGATTTTCACCAAAAGAATGAATATATCATTTCTATAACCAGCATATAACCACTGACAATTATATCCATCGACATCAAGTCCTTGTACAAAATAATTGGCATCAACCTCACACTATAATATAACTCATTATCGGATAATCTCATTGATTAATCTGTATCTTTCTAGCTACCAAGATAAAATCTATGAAAATTTATTTTCCTTACAGAGCAGTATAATAGAATCCAGTGGCTTGCCACTCTGGTATCATGAAAAGCAGAAGAACAAGAAAGTGAGCTCCTTCTAAAAAGTGTTGTTATTCTTTTTCTCAGTTATCAATTGGTGGACGACTTCCACCAAAGAAAGCATACGTTTATCTTTGACTAATTAATATGAGTCGCTTCTCTTAATAATTACAACAAGACAAGGAATTGACAGATATAATGCGTTCATTTGGTTTCTCAAAGAATTGAACTTCTAGCTCACATGTTGCTTAACAGGATAGGTCTGTTGTAATCTTGGAATCTTATCAGTGTAAAATTTTTAGTATTTTTTTGTTAAAATAGTTCAATTAATTTTTTTCTTTATTTTCTTTTTGGAAAGAGATTTTTTTAAAATATTAATCTTTAAAGTTTTGTTTTATTCACTTATTTATGGTAAAATATTTTCCTAAAAAATATATTTTTTAATGTTTAAAATATATTATAAAATATTACTTTTTTATTTATAGGATTATTATAAAATTTATACCACATATATTTTTATATTTATATTATTTATTATTTAATATAAAAATATATATTAAAAATACAAATTTTTATATGTCTCGCCGATCGTCGATTGTCAATTGATGATGATCTGTGATATATGTCGATAATTAAGAATGATTATTGATAATAAACAAATATGTTTTATATTATTTATTTTTTTATTTAAATGAGTTTATCAAATTTAAAAAAAAAAAGATTTTTCCCTTTCAAAAAATGAAAATCATTTTCCAAAAGAATGATTTAATTTTTCATTGACCAAAAAATATCTTTTATACTTACTAATTTTTATAAACACATTGAATATCAAAAAAAGTAAAAAATATTTTTCATGGAATAAACAAACTATAAACAAATATTTTTATATTTAAAATAAAAATAAATCTAAAATTATGTTCGAACTCATAATAAAGAATGTAATATAAATTTACTCTTGAATTTTATAATTAACTATTTTTATTTTCTAAAAAAAAAGAGCTAATTGATAAAAAAAAATGAGTATTGATTATAAGCGTAATTAAAATCAAAATAGTATATGAAATTTGATTTTAACTCCATAGGAAAAAATAAAATTTGAAAATCAAATTAAATCAAACTTTTATTATCACATTTGACAGTGACTCAGTAAACTCAACTCAATTGACATTTACAATATTTATTAAAATGAAATTGAAAATTGAATAGATTATAAATTATAATTATTACTTAAGCACTATATATTATTGAAAGATATTAAAAACTTAATAAAGTTTAAATATTCTATGAAAGTTCAGAAGTTAATGAAACTCAACTCATGATTCATCATTAAGGTTTTCAAATCAAGTTAATTAAATAAATAATGTAATATTTGATATTGTTGTAATTTGTATTTTTTATTTTAAATTGTAAATAATAAATATTTATTCTATTTTTATTTTTTACTTTCATATTTTTATAATAAATATTTTAAAAATAAAATTATAAAATCAAAAATTTATATTATTATTTTGAAAATCTTATTTTTATTAAAAATAAAAAATAGAAATTGATATAAATTTAGGGATAAATTTCTCATTTATTTCCGAGCCTTTTGGAGAAGCCATCAAAGACTTGGAACTGATTGGGCTTTTCATTGGGCCCAAACAGTGTTTGATGGCTGCGGCACTAGGGTTTTGATGAATGTCACTATAAGAGTCACATTTGCGCGCCTCAGATCTTCATCTCCCAACCCCCAAATCCACCAGTTGACGAAGAAATGGAAGAATCAGCTGAAATTGAAATTCAAAGGCCAATATTTAGAGACATTAGACGCTATTACTGCGATTACTGTGGAATTTGCAGATCCAAGAAATCTCTAATCGCTTCTCATATCCAAACACACCATAAGGTTCTTTCTTTTTTTCTTGCTAACAGATTACTGCGATTACTGTGGAATCTTCTTAATTTTGTTGCGTATCCGTAATTTTACTCTGATTTTAAAGGACCAAAGAAGCCTATCTAACAGATTGGTTGGTGACTGTGGTGGTTTATTTTAATGATTATTATACTTATATTATATTGTTTAGGATGAGATTGGTGTGGAAAAAGCTGATGGTGATGAGGTCATGGAAGGAGTGAACAGGTCTAATGTTTGTGAAGAATGTGGTGCCAGTTTTAAAAAGCCTGCTTATTTGAAGCAGCATATGCGAAGTCATTCCCTTGAGGTAATTGATCGTCATGGATGTTAATTTACTAGTCTGTTTTTTAGCGCATAGTTGGTTCTTCATTGTTTCTATAATGCTTCTTTAGGGATTATTGTCTTCAAAATAAAGTCTTGATTAGAAATTGAGCATGTGGGTTGAGATGTATTAATGTGTATGAGTTTCTGGCCATTTGGAAATGGTACTTTAGATTGATTGTTGTCTGTTTTGGCATCATTGTTTTATAATGGATGTTTGAAAACTTGGCAGTTATGTTCGGAGTTTTGTATTATGTTTCCTGCTTGGAGTATGTTGTTGGTTGCTACATTATTTTTGGCATATGCGGCTATTGAAAATAAATATTCTTGCAGGAGATATTCTTATAATGAAATATACACGATTTGATGGCGTGAAGCATTGGATCCCACACATAGAACTCCAATATGCGAGAGGCTGCAATTTTTGGACTTGAATGGACCAGTATCAGGTTGGGAGACCTCCTGAGAAGCTCCATCAAGTGAGCCTCAATCACGCACTGGTCGGTTGAGGTTTGAGAGCTTCTTTATGGGTTTGTGGTTAATTTTGCTTACAATTGTTGCTTTTGATATTGATTATTTTACTTCTTATTCTGTAGAGGCCATATGTGTGTTCGGTTGATGATTGCCATGCCAGCTATAGAAGGAAAGACCACTTAACTCGCCACCTTCTCACACATGAGGGAAAACTCTTCAATTGTCCTGTTGAGAATTGCAACCTTAAATTTATCTTTCAAGGCAATATCAAAAGGCATGTCAATGAATTTCATAGTGAGAATTCCCCAGTATCTAGTGTTGATCAGAAGGAGTATGTTTGCCAGGAAGCGGGTTGTGGGAAAGTGTTTAGATTTCCGTCAAAGCTGCGAAAACACCAGGATTCGCATGGTAAGACTCTTTCCTATCCAGTCTGTTGTTTTCATCCCCTTTTTGAATGCTTTTCAGAACTCCCCCCTTCCCCCCTCCTCTTTCTTCCCTTCTTTTTTTCCCCTATCTCTCTTCTCCTCCTCTTCCCCCTCTTTCTTCCCTTCTTTTTTCCCTATCTCTCTTCTCCGCCTCCTCTTTTTTTCCTTTTTCAATTTAGTTGGATATTACACATGAATTTTGATATGAATGTGACTAAAATCTAGAAGGAAGTACGATGCTTTGGAATTTTGGTAATTTTGTTCATCTTCCAGTAGCTGATGAATGTCTTTTCTGCTGCAGTAAAATTGGATACAGTGGAGGCTATCTGTGGAGAACCAGGGTGTATGGAAATTTTCACAAATGCCCAATGCCTTAGGGCCCACATGCTGTCATGCCATAGTTACATGGCTTGTGAGATTTGTGGGATTAAGCAGCTGAAAAAGAACATTAAGAGACATCTCCGCGTCCATGAATCAGGTGGTGATTCAAATGAGAGAATTAAATGCCATTTCAAGGGTTGTTGCCACACATTTTCCAATGTGAGATGCGGCTTTCATTCTTATTTTCTGTTCACATTATTGTTAGTTAATTCTACAATGGTAAATTAGTACATCTTTCAAATTTTACTTATATATGTGCAGAAAACAAATCTTAATCAGCATGTGAAGGCTACACATCTTGAAGTTAGACCTTTTACCTGTGGGTTTCCAGGTTGTGAAATGAGATTCGCATATAAGCATGTCAGAGATAACCATGAAAAATCTTCATGTCACGTCTACACTCCTGTAAGTTCTATTATGTTCAAGTCTTTCAAAGAAAACTATGTGCTTGTCAATTTGTAAGTCTTCTGAGATGGTTTTTCAAGGAATTGATGTTCTGGTATTAATTTCCTTGGATCAGGGGGACTTTGAAGAGTCTGATGAACAATTCAGATCAAGGCCACGAGGTGGGAGGAAGAGGAAATGCCCAACAGTAGAAATGTTGATACGGAAGAGAGTTACTCCTCCAACTGATTTGGATGGGTACCGATCTTGGTTTCAGTCAATGGAGAGCCAGGACCAGTTGTGAGTGCTAGTCTTCATTGCATTTAGACGAACATTGAGAAGTTAGCCCTGTATATGAAATAAAGTGTGTAGTTCCCCTTGTATCTTTATGCTGTTGTTACTCTTAGATGCTATATTTGCTTTATGTTTTCTATACCATTATTTTTGTGTTTGGCACAGATGATATCATCGACGAAAATGGCTGTTATTTAACTGATTGTTTTTTGTCCTAATATTATGTCTGCTCATGTATACCTTTCAGAAGCATTGACTCATGCTATGATAATAGTAATAATTTAAGAGAAATATGTAACTTATGAAGTTCTATCATTACTTCGTCAAAATTTCTAATTAATCCCTAAAAATAAAAGTTATCAATTTGCGCAATAGAATTTTCAACAAAATGTCCTTAGTAATCTAAATCATCAATCTGAATGAATTATTTGTTACAATGCATGCCTTGCAGTACTTATAATCTCCAGTTCCTTTCAAAAAATCTAATATTACCAAAAACAGAATTAAATGTATCAATTTTTTGAAAATTTTTGTTATTCAACCAAAGAAGATTTTTGTAATCCCTGTAACAATATTTTTCTATTGGCTATAAACTAAAAATTTTTATTGTGATATTCAAAGTTAAACAAATGTTTGTGTTTATGGATGGATTGAAATTCCACTCAGGAGTTTGTATGCGTGTGTATACAGTTTTTGTTGAGATATAAGGTTTTTTTTTTTTTTTTTTTTTGATAATTTAACTCAACACACAGCACAAAGATATCACACCAACTATGGTGTTGAGACATATAAATTGATCTTCTACGCTGTAAATAAACACTCGATTTGCATGAAAATTTTAATTGAATCACGTTTTTATATTTCAGGCATATTTTTACATTTTAGAGATTATTTTTCTTTTATATTTTCTTACTTACATTTTATAATTTTCTCGTGAAGTATTTCTTGGTTCCTAGTTTTCTCATATTTCCATTTTCACAAGTTAGGCTAATGGTTTAAAATAGCCAGTTTTAATTTGAGAATTACGAGGAGAGATTAGACTACAGATAATCAATTTGAGAAAAATGCTTTATTACATTTGGTATAATAAAATGAGTTACACATCAAGCTAATGAAAATTTTTTTAAAAAAAAAGATAAAAATTAATCATAATTATCCATACATAATAATAATAATAATAATTATTATTATTATTAATTTATTCTTTTTCTACCAAATATAAGTCATGCATTAGTGGATCAAGTTTTGATTCTGATTCAATAAAAACTAAAAAATAAAAAAATAGTTGCTAGTTACTGATTTAAAAAATAATGCTGTTATTTTTAAATACTTGCAGAGTAATTAAAATTTCATTTCATCTTTATTCTTAAGTAAATTTAACAATTGAAAAATCACAACATGAAATATTAATGAAAAATTCTAAACATCACTTCGGTGTTAATTTCAATAATTTAATTAATAAAATTTCTTTATTTTTTTAAAATTTGAACTTGAATTGGATCAAAATAATTGATTTTAATCCAATTTTATTTTTTCAGCTATAGAATTATAGAGGTGATAGTTTCTTATCCAATTTGAAAATATGATTTGAGCTCATTTAGAAAATGAATTCAAATTTGATTCAATCTAAAAAGAAATTTCAAATAATTTAAAAATTTTTGGGTCAAATTCAAGCTAACCCATGACCGATTCAATTGAATATTACTAAAAATATTTAAAAATAAAAAATTATTTTTTATTTTAAAAATTTAAAATTATAAATGATTTGACTCAATTTAATTCAAAATTTGAGCAATAATATAAATTTCTTTTTATATTTTGATTTAATTACTCACTTATAGACTATAATTTAAAGTAATCTAACTCCAATTTAACCAAAAAAAAAAAAAACTCAATTTGAATCCATCAATCCATTTGCTCAGTTTAATAAATTGAAACGCTATTAGTTCCCCCTCAAAATTAGAAATCATTGACCGATCCATTTCCAGATTTTAAAAGGTAAATAATAACGTTCAGCGAGGCCGGCCCATAGAGGCCCGCCCGAGTAGAAATCAACAAGACAGCAAACACTTAGCCGTGTTTGCGCAACATGGTAGATGATGGCGTGCATAATATCTTCTTCTACTGCAGCTGCATCATCGACTACTCGTTCTCTTTTCTCTGTTGACTCACTCCCAACTCACTCAACTACCTGTTCCAAACCCACTTCACTTTCATGGGTCTCTTCATTTCCTCGCCTAAATATCTCCATCACTAACAACTCACTCTCACGCTCTCCCAACCCAATTCTCAACAAGGTATGAACTTTCTTCTTCTATCTCTCAAACCCATGGTTCCTGGGGGAATTTACTTGTTGATTTTTGTGTGCATGTGCTGTTTTGGCTTGCTGAACTTGCTACTGTTGGGTTTCTGTTGGTTTTGTGCTAAACGGGATTATTTTCAAATGTAATGCTCTATCTGCTGCTGTCATTTGTCAGCCTTGTCCTTTATTCGCTTGTTTGTGGAGTTTCCGTTGTCAATTTGCTGATTTTTACTGAAAATTTAGATTATTAGTTAGTCAGTAGTAGTGGATGTATTAAATTTAGTGTATTTTTATGGTCCTATTTCCCCACTTCGGTGATATGGGGGTAGATGAAAAACAGCTTAATGTGATGGGATTCAATAAACTTGTGTTTGGATTAGAGATAGTTGATATTAATTTGATCAATTAGATTCATTAATCAGGTTGTTCATAAATGATATAAAGTATGATGTTGGACTTTTATGATGTATGGTTTGCTTTGATTGGTTAGATTCATAACTCAGGTTCTGCTCTTAAATGCGGATGAAAAGCTCATTTGTATGTGGATTTAATATATCTATTGCAGTTGTCATTTCAAAATTTTCTAAATGAAGTTTTCGATTTATTATCAGTTTAAGCCATCCAAAAGTTGACTAACTCTCATCCAAGCAATTCAAACTAAAATTATATCCAAATCCATTTTTTGAAATTATCCCATTTACTTTTTCTTCGGCTTGCTTGAGGAAAGCTCAAAACTAATCTATTGGTTTCCAGAAAGCAGTGCTAGTGGATTACATTATCAGATGAAATGAAATTCCTATCTTATAGGAGTTATGTTCAATGAAGATGTTATGTAAAGTAAATTTTTTGATGGTGGATTAAGTGGGAACACTTTAGAGCTATGGTTAGGTCATTAAGAATTAAATATTATCGTAGTAAATTTTCTTGTAAAAATTTAGTCAAGAACCTCATTAGACTAAAATCTTATCTTCAGCAGAGTTGGGTAGACTACCATTGTATCAGAAGCTAGGAAGCATACTCATTCCGGAGGACATAAAATGTAGTAATGCATAACATAGTTCAGCATTGATCATTCCTATGGTTGTTTTTTTCATTTGAGATGGTTGTTTTTGGCATTTGAGATATCACCAGGTTTCATTGTTGGGTAGTTCATCTTCAGTCTTATAAAACAAAGCTAATATATGGCATTGGCTGGTGGCAGTTGGTATCATGAGTTATGGAATGATTGTGAAATTTTAGCTAATTCCAAGACTTACCTTCTCTTTTCAATCATAAAATAGTAAGAATTGGCATTCACGGAAACTTGCTAAATATTACGAATTAGAATTCTCTGCCGTATTATAGACTTCTTAGCTTGTTTTGAAAATTTATCCAGCTGCTGAGCTTAGTTGAAGACTTGAAGTGGTAATGCATTGGAAGTTGGAACTGTTTCAAGAACACATATCCTGCCAAATATAGTGTTTTTGATGCCCGAAATAACAGAAAAATGACCTTTCATGTTAAGTAAGACATTAGATATACAAGAGTAGTTGTCAAGGTCAATGCCCTTTGAACTTGACATTCCATGTTAAGAGATTAGATATAAAGTAGTAGTTGTCAAGGTCACTGCCCTTTGAACTTGGCCCTTGTA
>CATIWR010148974.1:0-11022 GCA_949677035.1 Omphalea diandra
CTTAGAGATCATGTGCAAAAAGGTGATGTTGTGTTGGAATTTATTGACACAAATCATCAACTTGCAGATATTTTCACTAAACCTCTAAATGAAGAAAGGATGAACTTCATTAAAAAAAAAATTGGGAATGCTTGATAGAAGCTCCCTAAAGTGAAAATTTTTGATCTTATGTGAAATATTGTTATATGTATTAATATTTGTTAATTTGTGATATTTGTGGGTGATAGAGTTAAGTGGATTATAATGTTTTTAAAATTCAACTATCTTTCATTGATGACTCATAATTTGCGGTCGCTATTCTTTCTTCACGTTCACAAATTACAAGTCAATTTCACTCGACAATCAAACATCAATTCGCAGTCGCAAAATTTCCTCTCCATCGCTAATTTTGTCAGATTTTCAAAATTTTGCCCGTTAAGCCGCGTATTCCCAAGGAAAATTTATCCATTACTCATATTTTTTGGAATTCACGGTCGCGACTTGAAAAATTGTGGACACAAATTTGAGTAACCACCTGCCATTTATGAGATTTGATGGCCAACCGTTTCCAACCCTTCATGACTCTTCTTCTAGCCATTGATATGCCTCTTCAAAGGCTTTATAAACCCCTCAAACAATATTTTTCCTCACATCACTTCTATTCTCAAACACTAAAACCCTTATAGCATCAATCTTCTTCAACTTTCTCTCTTGCTTGCAATAGCCCCTAAGAAAATCTCTAGAGTAGATAAGGGCAAAGTAGTGGCTCAATCCTTTGGACCCCTTGTCGTTCAACAAATGAAAGGTGTAACCAAAGAGGAGAAGGAAAGGTACAAGGCCAACACTTCCAAAATAATTCTTCATAACAAAATTCCTTCATCATTTCTCTTGGAGACACTCGACATCAATAATGAAGTATGAGCGTTCCTGTCGAATCTCAGATGGAACAAGTTCTTCTTTTGAGATGAACCCGACTACGAGGAGGTGGTGCGGGAATTCATGTACACCGTCCAATTAAGTTGACTGCAGGTTAATAAGGTTTAGTATTATGGGCATTTGGCGACCCTTTTTATATAACCTTTGACCAAATTTCATCCCTTTTTAACTTGTAAGTCGGAGAACACATACCTTTCATCATCTTTGCACTTGACGTCATATACTTAAAATTTTGGTCAGAGATCTCTATCGAAACCAAACACGACCCTCGCTCCTCACTAGCCAAACACATAAAATCTTTACCCCTTTAGATCCTTCATCGCATCATCACTTTCTCGATCAATGCAGAGGTGATGGCAATGAGAAGGTGTCCCAAAAAGACTTGGCATTTTTGTTTTGCCTTGTCAAAAACAAACCAATCCAAACTAGCTGATATCTTGTGGATCAACTGATTCACATGAGTACAAAACCAAAAAGCCAATTTCTCTTGCCCTCCCACATTACTGCCATCTAGAGATATGTTGGAGCACTTGATGAGGAAAAAGAAAAATTCCTCACCAAGAAGTTCCTTTGATCCTAAAACTTCTTAGACCTTACTTACTTCATCAACGCCAAAGCCGTACATCCAGATACTTAAGCTTATACCTTGGGTGCTTTCGATGCAAAACGGATGGAGAGTTCACAAGCCTCTAAGAGGAAGAGGCTTTACATCGAAGAAGGCACAAGTGCTATTCCTCCTCCTCCCAAACCAAAGTCCAAGTTGTCTCTTACCACCATCAATAACAAATTGGACAAACTGATGAGGATGATGAAGAGAAGGTTCCTCTTCCTTTCACACCTTCGCAGTGATATGGTGGATATTCAAGAGAAACTAGGAGTTCCTCCTTGCCACCTTCCGGACTTCACTGTGTTTGATGACACTCAAGATGAGGATGGCAATGAAGATGTTGAGGTTGGGGATGAAGTTGAGGGAGCCATACAAGAGCAAGTAATAGATACTTATGAAGATGATGCTGATTCTCCTAGTTTCTAGCTTAAGAATCTATTTTTCTTATTTTCTAGTTCGTTGTTTAGTTTGTTTTTTATTTTTCAACTATGTGTGATCCTATAATTGTTAGTAAATAAAGTGTATTTTTCTTGCAAATACTTGTTTTACGTGATTGATACATCTTATTTATGGTTTACTTTCTTATGATTGCTCCTAATCCATACTTATGCTTGTTTACATTCTCTTCTAACACCCTCTTTTTGATCTTGCCAAAGGGGGAGGGATAAACACTAAGAAAAATCTAAGTTTAAAGATTAAGAGGGAGTAAGTGAAAATAACTTATAACCATAGCATAAGTTGAGGGGGAGCTTTATACTATCACACTTAGGATTTTTTTAAGGCATTTCTCTTAAATTAATTGAATGTCACACTTAAAATTTCATCTTAAGTGTTCATTGATTCAATAGTTTACTTCAACTTCACTTTTCTGCATTCATTTTTCACTTTGGATCAATCTAAGTTGTCAAAATCAAAAAGGGGGAGATTGTTGGACTAGGAGGGTTAATCCTAAGTCTAGCAACTCTTTTGATCTTGACAAAGTAGATTGATCATTATTAATGGTTTATTTAAGTATTGTTTTGCAGAACTTAGTACGTTTTTCAAGTGGAGTTGGATGGAACTCTTAAACTCCAAGTTGACTTCTAAATCGCGATCACAATCTCATATTTGCGACCGCTATCCTTGTGAAGTCTTGCTAGAAATCAGACAGGTGAAATCACGAAGTCATTTTTGGCCGCGACTCATCCAAAAGAAGGAGTCCAAAAGTGACAGGCTATTTCGCGGTTTATGTCGCGTCAGAATGGCAACCATGAATTTCAAAGAGTCTCAAGAGGGAATCAAGTCCATAACCAAAGCATGAAAAATGTCTCAGGTGACCGTTGGAAGTCAAAAATCGTGATGGCAAGTTATGGGTAGCGACCGCGAATCATGAAGAAGTAGTTGATCATTTTGACAGAGAAATTTGCATCCTTAGTTGTGGCCTGTACAATAAAAATCGCAACCGCTACTTTTGTGAGTAGGAGAAAGGCAACAACTATATTTTCTTAGTGAACCAATGAGAAGCTGCCACGTGGACTAGCCGTTAGACACAAATAGGGTTTTTCGTATGAAATTTGGATTTCGCAACCACAAATTAAGACTATCAAGCATTTAATGCGAAAATCTGTTTAGCATACTTTGAAGATTTTATACCAGTTTTATTGGAACGTCTCTTTGGTGGGTAGAGGGTATAAATACCTCATTAAACAAATGTAAATGCAAGAGAATTAATAACTTTGTAACCAAATTTTTGTAATTTTGCTACTCAATCTTTTCTATTCTTGTAGACATTGTTTGGTGTGAGCATAAACACTATTTTGTAAAGGTTGTAGTGTGAGTCTGTAAAAACAATAAGAGAGGTTGTTGTATGAGCCTGTTAAAACACAAGTGTAAAGGTTGTTGTGTGAGCCTTTAAAACATAAGTGTAAAGGTTATTATGTAAGCCTTCAAAACACAAGTGTAAAAGTTTAGTCTGAGCTTAAAAACACCATTGGTAGATAGTGGAACACCCAATTGCTAAGAATTGGGGAGTGGACATAGGGTCAATTGTACCTAAACCACTATAAATCTTGTGTCCACATTCTACTTATTCTTTTCCCTATCTTCTTATTTAAATTTTTATACATCAATTTAACCTCTTTCCCCTTCTTGGTGCATAGGGCCAACAGAATGGACACAGTTAATTAGGAAGAAGTGGCAAAGTAGTTGAATGCTAAGTTCTTGGAGGTGGTAGACTACTCGAAATGGTTACCTAACATAGTATCATTATCAAAGAAGGATGGAGGGGTGAAGATGTGTGTCAACTATAGGATCTAAACAAAGTGTGCGTAAAGTACATTTTTCCTTTGCCACACATAGATGTGCTAGTTGACAGCGCTGCAACCTATGTTTTGTGTTCCTTCACGGATGGATTCGCCAAGCATATCCAGATTCTCATGGCTATTATGAATAAGGTGAAGACAAGTTTTATTAGAGAGTGGAAGACATATTGCTATAAGGTGTTGCCTTTAGGCTAAAGAATGTAGGGGCAACCTACCAGCAAATGACAACTACTTTACTGTATGACATGATCCATAAAAAGGTGGAAGTGTATGTGGATTATATGATGGTAAAATTGGAGACTAAGGAAGGGCACTTTGAAGCTTTGGAAAAGTTTTTAAAGAGAGTTGATGAGTATAATTTGAGGCTAAATCCTAAAAAGTATGTGTTTGGAGCCACCTCTAGTAAGATGTTGGGACATGTAGTTAGCATGAAGTGAATTGAAGTGGATCTAGATAAGGTAAAGGCTATTGAGGGCATGCCTACACCTAAGATAAAGAAGGATGTATGAGGTTTCTTAAGTCATTTATCATATATTAGCCAGTTCATAGCAAGATTGACTCCATATATGAACCCATTTTCAAGTTGCTAAGGAAGAATCAACAAATGGATTGGAATGAGCAATGTTAAAAGGCCTTCAAAAAGATAAAAGAGTATCTGACTAACTCATAGTGTTGAAGCCACCAAGGCCTGAAAGACCTTTAACTTTGCATCCGATAGTGTAGGATAGTTCTATAGGTGTAATGTTGGCTTAAAAAGACAAAGTAGGGAGTGAACATGCAATATATTACCTCATCAAAAAGTTGTCTTATGAAGAGAAGCACAATTAGGTGGAGAAGGCCTGTCTACTGCTCGTCTAGAAAATGAAGAAGCTAAGGCATTACTTTTAGTCATACTTGATAAAGGTGATCTTGAAGCTAGACCCAGTTAGATACCTCTATAAGGGCCCCTCCTAACAAGAAGATTGACAAAGTGGTTGATCATGTTGACTGAAGTTGATTTTAAATATGTAACCAAGAAGGTGATCAAAGGACTGGCAGTCTCGAAATATTTGACATAACAACCCCTTGAAGAAGAAAAGTCTAAGCCTTTCCAATTTCCAAATGAAGGGTTAGGAGCAATTAAACCTCTAGAAATGAGAGTTTACTTTAATGGAGTAATGAACAAAATAAGGTTAGGCATAAATGTAATTATAATTTCACTTGAAGGAAAACTCTTTCCAATCGCTAAAAAGCTCGACTATAAGGTGACTAATAATATGGCTGATTATGAACCTTGTGTGCTAGGGCTCAAACTTCTGAAGCAAACAAAGGTCAAACCAGTAGAGGTGTTTGGTTAGTCACTATTGGTTATTTCATAGGCAATAGAAAAGTAGGAGCTGAAAGAAGAACATTTAGCCCCACACTTGGAACATCTGACTGGGTTAGTACATAACTTCCATAGGGTCACATTTCATCACCTATCGAGGGAAGAAAATGAAATGGTTGATGTCTTGACCGCTTTAGTCTTTTTTTAGGAAAGGCTTAGGGTACTGCCTATGAAGACACTTATCACACTCCAATTTGAGACATTGTGCTACATGAGTGTAGGTGTGATGCAAGTGTCGATGGCAAGTCATCTTTGATATTTTGATATACAAAGGTACTTAGAAGATGACGAATACCCAAAAGGGGTTGTGAAGAAGGATAAGGACATGATCAGAAGGTTGTCTTCACAATTTATAGTTTATAATGGGTTAATGTCTAAGAAAATGTCTGATGGAGTTCATATGCGATGCTTAGCTGAAGATTAGGCCCATAAAGTTATGAAAGAGGTGTATGTAGGAGTTTGTGGCCCCTATATGAAGGGAAAATGTTGGCACATAAAATTATGAGACTAGGATATTATTGGACTATTATGGAACATGACTATATTCAAAAAGTTCAGAGCTAGCATGAATGTTAGATTCACAATAACCTCAATCATTTGCAATTGGTAGAGTTGCAGAATTTGACTTCACCTTGGCTATTTGCAGCATAGGGCATTGATGTAATTGGAGAAGTCAGACCAACTTCTACTAAAGGGCATAAGTACATTGTAGTAGCGATAAACTACTTATCGAAATGGGTAGAGGCTAAAACCTTTAGTAAACTAGGGCAAAGTAGATGGCATGATTTGTGGAAAAAAACCACATCTGTTGCTATGGTTTGCCATGCCATTTTGTTACAAATAGTGGGGTCTATTCTAGGTAAAGGTTAAAAACATGTTGAGAAAATATAGTGTGATCCACCGTAAATCATCACTTTACAGACTGCAGGCTAACGAAGCAATGGAAGCGACAAATAAGAATATCAAGAACATTCTTGCCAAGATGTTGAGACATACAAAGATTGGTTTACAAAATTATCCTTTTCTTAATGGGGTTATCTAACTATGACATGGATATCAATTGGGATGACACCATACTCTTTAGTGTATGGGATGGAGGCAGTACTACTGATCGAGTTAGAAGTGAAGTCTTTATGGGTATATATTGAATCTGACGTGCCTGGGTACCAATGGGTGAAAAGTAGATTTGAACAGTTGGCTCTGCTTTATGAAAGGAGACTGAAGGCCCTATATCACATCTAGTTGTATCAAGCCAGGGTAGCTTACTCATTTAACAAGAGGGTCAAAGCATGATAAAGGTTGGTTATCTAGTTCCAAAGGCAGCCTGACCATAGACTTAGGATCCCTGATGTGAAATCAAGCTGAATGGGGAACGTCCTTATGTGTTCAAACAAATTTGCTCAGGTGAAGTAATGAAATTAGCTAATATGGATGGGAATGAATTCACTGAGTCAGTGAATCTAGATAGGCTCAAGAAGTATTTCAAGTGAAGTGTGAAAAGAGAAGAAGAAAAGGAAAAAAGAGAAGCTCACTAAGTTAAAAACCTAAAAGGGCAGCTTAGGCAAAAATTAGGGCATGAATAAAAGAAAAAACAATGAAAAAAGCTTATTAAGTTGAAAACCCAAAAGCGCGGCTCAGGCAAAAGTTAGAGCATAAAAAATAAATAGAATAGCAAAAGTCGAAAGAGTACAACTCACTACTAAGGGACCGTAATAGGACAGTTGGGTGGTGACAAGGAAGGCAAGGATGTATAAGTGAAGAGCCTATAAGACAGAGACAATGAGCAAGATAATTAGAAAATCTAATATGACAATGTTAAAATCAGAAGCCATGCATTCAATTAATGTGTAATGTGAAAAGTGTAAATGGTCTGTGTTAAGCATAATATCAAATGAAAATACATTTGCATAATTAAAGTGAATTCAATAATATATGTCCTTTAACTAGAATTAAATATAAGACATTTTTTCTCTTATAAATTATCATTGCTTACTATCACCTAATGTGATGCCTAATATCTAAAGGTCACACAACCATACGATGTAGATTACACCATCGTTAGGCTGGGGATCTCGACCCACACAAAAGTCATAGATATAATGACCGGTCCAAATAGCCTTGCTTATTTAAAAAGCAATTGGACAAAGGACCCTCAACAAATGAAGGGAGGAACTATACCTTGAATTGGGCAAACTAAACTGACAATGCATGCGAGCAGGATCATAAAAGGTGCTTAAAACTAAGGCAGGGATTATAAAACGTGCCTGAAGCCATTACTTTGTAGAGTGACATGTGGTTGGTTCCACCGGGATAGCTCCAGTAAATGTCAGCAACATTGATGAGGGACATCCACTCAACCCATTTGACATTAATGGTGGTTGGTCTAGTCAAATGACGGTTCGACTAATGATCTAGATAGTAAAGCTCCCGTCCATAATTGAGGCAGTTAGTAGCCCTAGCCTCTCTTGCAACCATATCTAAAAGAAAAAAAAAAGAGAGAAAAAGAAAAAGAAAAAGAAAAAATCTAGTAGGTTGAAAACTCAAAAGGGCGGCCTAAGCAAAATTAAGTAGCCTACTGGATTGAAAACCCACAAGGGTAATCCAGGAAAAAGTTAGGGCAGTAAAAAGAAAAAAAATAAAAGGAAAAGGAAGGGAAAGAAAGGAGAAAAGGCTACAGGAAAAATTCATACCTGATGCAACAGTAAGCTCCCTGTGAAGGAATCGTATACCCCAGAGCCGCTCTATCAAGCCTTAGAATAGTCTTGCCTAGAATTGTCGACACCAGATTCTCCCTTACTCAACCCCTCCAAGAGTGGAAGGATATGTCGATCAATCTCCCCATCCTCCCTCCTCAATAAAAACTTGCCCATTAGAATAACAACTGCAATGCGAGCCTTAGCAACTCGAGCATGAACCTTTGAGGGGAAAAGAGTGATAAAAATGGCCATGGGAATCTTCTCCTCACCTAATGTATACCTAGGTATATTTCATCTCGCAAGTCAAACAGCTCCACCATCTTCCTAACATATGAGTAATCCAGTTGAGGTAATGCAAGCTAATTTATGGTTGTGATGCGACATTTGAGAATAACACTAAACTCCTCTAGCAAAAGGCAAATATTTATATCTCTAAAGTGAAAAATATGAGTAGTGGTGTTCCACAAGTCACAAACTGCCCTCAAAAAGTGTAGTTCAAATCAAATAGAAGAAAGGTAATAGAGAGCATAAAGACCAGTCAATGGTAAGTTGGGCCAAACTTGGGGCGGGAGTGACCTTAGAAAGGTAGTTGCAATGATTTATGAGTTAGAGGAAGCAAATGAAGAGAACGAGTTGATATGAGTTGTTATAATAGCAAGCTCATACCCATGGGTTATACAACCTATGACTAAGGCTGTACAACCCTTTAGCTAGGTTGTACAGACTTTCAAATGGGTTGTATATCCCACACTCTATTGAGGTAAGATGGGCAACACTTCATCTATTTTTAAGGATGGTGATGATTTGGGTACTTGTCTTGTAAGGCATATATGTAAAGAAAAGAGCAACAACATATGTTTTAAGATGCACAATCAGGGGTTAGAAAAAACAAATTCCTATGTTTATAAACAAAGCATCAAAGTTTGATAAAAGAAAGAGGTAGTGTCACCTCAGGCTATCCTAATGTGTCCAAAATTGGGGCTTTCAAATCACCCTTAAATTGTGCAATGATACAAATATTTATCAATAAACTATCATGGAATGAAATAAAAAGGTAAAAGTATCCTAAATAGCTAGAAAGGAAGGGGGTCAAGGTTTTTAAAGCTCAATTGTCTTTGCTCCTAAATGGGGTCGCCTTAAAATCTTCATCCTTACCATTTGTATCAATGTATTTATGTTTTCTGGCTGCCTAGCCTAGGTACTCAATCTTTATCTCTGCCTTTACAATATGTTGGCCCCTCTTTCTGATCTTGCATATTTGGCACTAGATCATCTCCTATGAGAAACATGAAGGTTAGGATGTTTAGAGAACTAAGCATATAAAGCACGAACCATGAACATGCATACATGCATTGTTTCATTTATGATTCACTAACCTACATAGAGCACATCTGTTGTGTCATGACATTCTTCAGTGTAGCGATCAGGTCCAACATGGCCTTTGCCTTGATGTGAGGTATCTATAAGAAAGGAAAAATAAATGCCATTAGAAGTATGATTGACAATATGATCAAGATACAATAAATGAAAAGGGACAAATTACTTACATTAGTGGTCTCATCTGGCTAAAAAATGACTGACTGACCGTGTGATCTACAGTGACATCATCAACTGCATCAATGAAGCCATGTAAGACTCCACTAGGTTCTCCAACATAGAGGCCAAGGCACCCACCCCTACAAGTTCCATGCCTTTTAAAGTAGATCTGTGGGCCTATTTGGACCCTGAGCAATAGTAAAGCCAGATGTAGAAGCATAAGTAAAAGGCCCCCGAGCTACTTGGGCAATGGTACCTCAACTCCTATGCTGTAAGGTAGTCCCCTCATTAAGTGCATAATAGAGGAATGCATAGATGGCAAAATCAAACAAAGGGAGGCTCCCCATTAGCGCACCAATCATCTAGGACCTATAAGGGATGCTTCTAGAAGATAGTTGCTCTCCTATCATGTTTCATAGAGATGAGGCAAGATGCTTACCCTTGAGGTCCCTTGCCTAAAATAAGCTCATAGGTGGACACTGTAGAATAAAGTACTCATCTAAGTCATCACACTAGTGAAAGATGCACTCCCTAACATACCACTCTTGGATACAAGGCCCTCCATCAAACGAAAGCTATAGGAAATGGCCTCAGCCTCTACTACTTCCAATGCCCATATTGCCATAAGACCTTTCTAGTCATGGCACAACTATAATGAAAATGAAAAACCAATGTGAGTATAATACTAAGCAATGTAATAAATAATCATGATTAACATAATGATGTCAGTGTAAGAAGAATATCTAGTCCAAGGTGATCGTGTTCAGGCAAGCACACCTAGTAGACACATGAGAGTCCTCATAGCTCACTATGCTCTACTGTGCAAAATGAAGGTAGTTGCGTTTCACATCGTTTGTGGGATATAGACCTAGGTCAATGACCCACGCCTATCAATAAGAAATAACATGAGCTTTAAAGTAATGAGTCAGAGTTAAAGAACAAAGAAATTCATAAAAGTAAGTATAACTTATGATGAGGACTCTCTATGTGTTGTACATATAGCTCTAACCTCGAGAGCACCGGTCGTGTAATAGCCATATTCGTTTACATAACTCATATCATTCATGTTCAAAATACATATGTATAAAGGTTTTATCTATCCTACACACATAATCAAACATTTATTTGATATACATATATGTATATGACATAAGGAGAGAGAGAGTTTGGATTCAGCCGACGACCTGTGGTCCATATGTCTCAATGTAAAACTGAAAACACCAAAGTGTCCAATTCCTATTCTTCAGTATCTGAAAAAAAATTTTGCGATTTGATGAGTCGCGACTCAGTGAATAAAAGCAATAATCAAATTCTCATGGCATAATCCATAATCAAATATCATCAAGATACATTGCAAGTATAACAATTAACTATGCAAGTACAAATGCAATAGCTTTATTTTTGTCATGACCGAGCAAGGCAAACATTGCTCTCAGGATATTCATGTGATTCATGTAACATATGATTTGGGACCTATTGGTCCATCTTCCTGTAATTCATTTGACATATGATTTGGGACCTATTAGTCCATCTTCCTGTAAGTCTTTTGACATATGATTTGGGACCTGTTGGTCCATCTTCCTGTGATTTGCAAGTGTTTGA
>CATIWR010148979.1:0-20650 GCA_949677035.1 Omphalea diandra
TTTTTTACGACAATCAACAAGGGTACAACCAGTCTTATACAACTCTTCTTCACATCTTTTTTGTGCTTTCGCTTCTGGCACCATTGTTGCAACTGCAATAATATTATATTTTGAATTTAATTAATTGTCTTTCAATAAAAAGAAGGAAAAAATCTTCTAAGATCTGTAAAATTACTTTATCGTAATCAATTCTTAAATTGAATGTTAAAAAAAATCACATTTGAAAATATAACTATATTGGCTCCTAGCATTCTTTAGAAAAAAAATTCTACAATTGAAAAAAAAAAAAAATCATTGTACATATTAGAATTGCAAGGAATACCTGATACAATAAGGAAGAGAATGAACAATTTGGTGAAGAAAAAATTAGCCATCACTATTAGCTTATAGTAGCTAAGATTTCTATATATTATTATCTTACAAAAGAGTTTGGTGTAAATTGTTTTTGACCAAGAAGACTATATATAGGGATAATATCATTGACATAATAAATAGTGAAATTTTCAAAAGAAGGAAGTATATCATATGGATATCCCTTTCTTAATTCTCCAACAAATATAATTTCATTCATTTATACAATTACATCTTTAATGTCTAGTACTTTAAGAGGTGATCTGTTACAATAATTCGAGTAATTATTTGAAGATATATAGATTAAAAAAGTGATTATTAAAGTCTATGAAATAGTAAAAAATATTTGAATGAGCTAAATTCAATATAATTTTGGCTTCATTTTTTGTATAAAATAATTTGTATGTGAAAAAATTAGATTTTTTTTTTTGCTATTTATTAACTAATTGCACTATTTTTGGCATTTGCACTATGTCAAAAAAAATTTTTTGGTTCTCAATTTATGGAATTCAAAATATTGGATTAGAAAAAATTGTGTTTTATAGTTTGTTGTTGAACATAAATAGAAGTGGCAAATGAGTTGGATCATTTTCAAGTTGAAATATTTTTAGATTGAGTTTCAAGTTTGCTATTAAAAATAATATTTTAGATTATTTATTATTTATTTTTAAATATATTTTTAAAATGTTTTATTTAGAATTTTTTATTGTTTATGTGATATTTTTTCATAATTTATTATTAAGAAAAAATAATAATTGTTTATGTGATATTTTTTCATAATTTATTATTAAGAAAAAATAATAATCTCCTTTAAAAATTATTTTTTAATCAGGTAGATTTTACATAAATACAACTTGATTAAAATTTTTTATTTTTATTTAAATGCTTAATAAATTAAATATAATTTATGTTTTAAATAAATGACTATGCATAATAAACTCAAGTAATTGAATTAAGTACATACAGATTTAAAAATAAAGAAAATATTTTTTAATTCTTAAATAAATTTTAAATATTTTATAATTTAAATTGAATCATTCAAGTTAATTTGTGGGTCAATTCAATTTAAATTGATCCGTGGTTTGAGTTTGACCTAAAATTTTTCGTATTATTTTGATTTTTCTTTTGGGTAGAATCAAATTTTGAGATTTTTTTGGGGCAGATTTGGATCAATATTTGAATTAAATAATAAATTACCACCTCTAAAGATGAAAAATTTTATAAAATAAACTGTTAAATTATAATGGTGATTACTAATGGCCACAGGTAGTCAAGTCTAATTGCATTAGTAGGATAATAGACATGTGTTTATGTAATTTTGTAAAATTCTTTTATTTTTTAGATTTTTCAATTTTAACAAATACACACATAATAGTTTTTTTTTTTTTTTAGGAAATAAGAAGAATATTCAATTCTTTTAAATTTAAAGGGATCCATGTATGATTAATAAGCGTATATATCTTCTTTTTTCTACAATGTATGGCGTGTTATTTTGATATCTTAAAAGATATAATGAAATATCTTGATATTATATTTGCACAATATGGTTCAATTGTATTACAAAATATGCAAATAATATGGAAACAAATTGCAAATTATGCAAAAAAAAGTCTCAGAATTAGTTTTAAATAATTTTTTGTCATTTTTCAATTAATTGTATATAAATAATTGTGTATAATATAGTCACATGTCTTTATTTTATATTATGTTATGAAAAACTATCATATCAAAAAAATTTAAATAAAAAATTAGAATAATTAATTATCATATAAAAAAGAACTTTTAAATAGGAAATTACAAAATCTAAAAAGTAAAAAATTAAAATAGAAAACTAATATTTTATCACACAAAACTTCTTAACAAGAAATTAAAAAAATCTAAAAAATAAAAATCCTTTGTTATATATATATATATATAATGTAATTATCTATTAATTATATTTTTAATTATGAAATACTTAATACTATTCATTTGATTGATTATCAAGAATTATTTTTTAAAATTTAATAAATTTATTTTGAAATTATGTTATATAATATTGAAAGTGTGAATTGATATACAATGTTTTATCATAATTGTCTCCGTACATAATTGTAAAATTTAAAATTTTACTTTATTATTTTATTTAGTTGACAACAATTTTTAATAAAATAATAATCAATTTATTTAATTAATTAACTAATTATTTAATAAAAATAAATACTAAATTTATTTAAAATTTATCATTATAATCGTCATGCATCATGCGCGAGTTTATAACTAATTAATTATAATTCTCAATATTGAAAATTTAAGGACATAAGAGGGCTACACCAGCATAGTATATATGTGTATATAATTTATAATTACATATTAATTTTATTTTGATTATGAAATATTTAATATTATTTATTTGATTGATTATCAAAAATTATTTTATTCAAATTTAATAAATTTTATCTTGAAATTATGTCACATAAGATTGAAGATAAAAATTAAAAGATAATTATTTATCACAATTACCTTCGTATATAATTATAAATTACAAATTTTATTTTATTATTTTATTTACTTAACAATAAATTTTTAATAAATAATAATTAATCATGTAACTAATTATTTAATTATTTAATAATAAAATATTAAATTTATTTAAACTTTATTATTTCAATTATCTCACGCAATGCACAAATTTACTTAGTGGTAAATAAAATTCAAGAGCAGTTTGATTGTCAGCATTTTGATAATATGGAAACTTATGTGTTTTATTTAAGCATTTTTTATTCAATATATCCCAACTATTAATGCATACCTCTTTTGCAAAGTCTGGCTCAATATAGTAAAGAAAAGTATATTAATGTAACAGATTACGTTGCCGCCACAGGCAAATGGAAACAATCTGATCATCATCAACCTTCTTTCTATGCAATGGAAAAATGTGGTGTATATGATTGTAAGTAAAGAGGCGCATATTAAGGAAAATAATTGGGTATTTATAAATTTGCTCATAACTATAAGTCCTTTTAGGCAACGTTTGTACATATGATCCACGTATGGGATTTGTTTTGGATTCTTATGGAAGGTTTATGAACCAAATAAGCATTTTTCTACTCTTCATAGCTATTATATCTCTAAAATTTTGGTTTATGAATCAGATAAGCAAATTTCTACCTTTTTTTACCTATTATATCTTTGACATTTCAAGATCTTAAATTTACTTTATATAATTACTTTGCTTCATTAACGGGGAGTTGTGATTAGTTAATGAAAAAATATTATATTTTGCAAACAATAAACATAGTTTTCTTTTTTTGAAAAAATAACTACTTAATATGAAATGTAGAAATATATTTAGACCTTGCTGATTTCACAACCAATTGGAGGTGACAAATATGTTAGATCAAGCCACTTTGAGTTGGATCATTTTCATGTTCAGTCATTCTCTAATCATGTTGTTTTTGGATTAGATTTTGGATTTACACTTCAAAATAATATTTCGAGTTGAGTCAATTATTATTCACTTTTTAAAATATATTTTAAAATGTCCATTTGAACTCTTTATTATTTATGTAATATTTTTTCATAATTTATTAAGAAAAAAATAATTTTTTAAGAAAAATTTAATCAGATATATTTTATATAAAAATTTTAATTAAATTTTTTATTTTTATTTATGCTTAATCAATTAAATATAATTTATAATGATTGCATATAACAAAACGAGCAATTGAATCAAGTTCACACAAATTTAAAAATAAAAATATTTTTTAATATTTAAATAAATTTAAATATTTTTTGTAATTTAAATTATGTCGTTCACATCGACTTTTGGGTTAGATCTATTCATTTATTATTTATTTTTAAAATATATTTAAAAATATTCAATTAGATTCTTTATTATTTATGTAATTTTTTCATAATTTTATAAGAAAATTTAATTTTGTTTAAAATTTTTTACTCAAGTAGGTTTAACATAATATAACTTAATTAAAATTTTCATTTTCATTTAACTATTTAATTAATTAAATATACTTTATTTTTTAAGTAAATGACTATACATAATAAAAATGTGCAATTGAATTAAGTTGACATAGAATTAAAAGTAAAAATGTATTTTTTAATATTTAAATAAATATAATAATTTAGTAATTTAAATTGGATCATTCAGATTGATCCAAAGGCTGAGTCAAGATTGAAAGTATAAATCAATATATAATCATTTGTTACAACTATTTCCATACATAATTATGATTTTTAAAAATTTTATTTTGTTATTTTATTTACGTGATAATAACTTTTTAATAAAATAATAATTAATCATTCAATTAATTAATTGTTATTTAATAAAATAACTATTAAATTTGTTTAAAATTTTATTATCACAATCATCTTGCATAACACATGAATTTACAACTAGCGATGAACTAAATATTTGATTATTTACACTTTGATAATATGGAAACTTATATGTGCATTATGTTCAATATATCCCAATACTAGAAATTAGAGACTAACTAGGTTAGTAGTTATTAGCAACAAACTAGCGACTGCATAAAGTTTAGCGAGTAAATAGCAATTGTGTAGTAGCAAAATATATGA
The DNA here is from genome assembly GCA_949677035.1 of Omphalea diandra. Lineage (NCBI taxonomy): Eukaryota > Viridiplantae > Streptophyta > Magnoliopsida > Malpighiales > Euphorbiaceae > Omphalea > Omphalea diandra. The sequence continues at coordinate 4,930 of CATIWR010148979.1, forward strand.
CAACAATTATTAGCTACTAACCTATAGTAGTTATTTCGTTACTAAATAGCGACTATAAATAAGTAGTAGCTAAAAGGAGAAAAAAAAAAAGCATGAAGTAAAATTTTCCCACTCAACCCTTAGCAACTACATTTTGGTAATCGCTAAACTTAGCTATTGTACATGGTAGCAGCTAATCAATCTCTAATTAGCGACTACGTATAGTGTAATCACTAAAAACCGACTAAAAGTAGTGGTAGCTATGGTAAGTAAATTTTTTATAGTTTAGCTCCTAACATTTGTTAATCACTGAACTTATCTACTGCACCTAGTAGTAGCTAATCACTATCCAATTAGTGACAACATATACTATAGTCTATAGTTGCTAAATAATGACTAAAAGTAGTAGTAGCTAAGGCAAGTAAATTTTTGTAGCTTAACTACTAACATTTGTTAGTCGCTAAGCTTAGCTACTGCACTTGGTAGTAGCTAATCAGTTGTTAGTTAGTGATTACATGTAGTGTAGTCGTTAAATAGTGACTAAAAGTAGTCGTAGCTAGGCAAGTAAATTTTCTTATTACTTATCAACTAACAATTGTTAATTACTAACGTTAGCTACTGCTTGCAGTAGTAGCTAAGTAATTGCTAATAGCTATGTAATTGCTACTTATATATGTTGTCCCTTGGTGCCTTAGAAAGGGGGTTTGAATAAGGCAATCACAAGTAATAACAATTAAATTTAAGTGCGAAAAGGATGAAATATCAAAACATAAGATTTACAGAGGTTCAACATAACTCACCTACGTCCTCTCCTCTTGTATTTTCACTAGAGCATTCACTATCTTGATATAGCTCAAGGTGTTATTAACAACCTATACACAAGTAAGTTTTTAGCCACTTACTAAGCCTTTACAAGTGATAGATTTTTAGGCTTTAACAACCTCTTACAAGTAGATCACTAAGACTACTAACCTTAACCCAAAGAAGTCTTTGTATACTACTTTAAACCTTTCAAAAGATTCAATTTTTTAAGGTTTCCTAATCTAAAGTTACCTAAAACTTAATACATAAATTAAGAAAGAGGAAAAACTTTTTCACTCAAGCAATAATGATACTAAAAGTACTTCTCACAAAGTATGATTGATGAGGTTGAGAATGTGAAGAGAATTTTTTAAAATCTTATCATTCAAACTTTGTTTTGAAGATAACTTTTGCAAGCTTTGAATAATAAACTTTTTTTGATTGCTAGATCACTCTTTGTTCACCTTTTTTATTAAGAAAAAATTTCATAATAGGATACTCACTTAGTGGAATAGTTCTTTATGTATTTTTATTAAGAATAGGTCCTTTTATACTATTAACAAAGAACTAGTCGTTAGACACAAAGCTTTCACTTCACATTAAGCTTAAGATCAAGAAACACCAGTCAAGACATTCCCACACCCATTGCTAAGCCATCAACCATCATTGATTTCACATAAACAGGTGGTTGTCAATCAAAATACATCTTCAATAGTCATTGGCTTTAACGAAATGCTTGTTGGGACTAGTAGTTAGAGATAACTTGACTCAAGGTTCCTCCTTTGACTTTTACAAAGGCTTAAATCACTTTTTTCTTCAATGAGCATTGGATAAAAATAATGGTCATTACTTTTAAACTTCAATGCCTTTTCGAGTAAGATTAATGCCTGTTGTTGATTTTTAGAAAGTATAAACTAAATGCTCTATTTTTAAGGTCTACTAAAGGCTCTAGCACTAAGACCACCTCTAAATCCACTGCCAATGGGATATGACATTAATGCATGTTATGTTTTTCATCAAGGAGCTAGGCACAACACTGATGATTGTTATGGGCTGAGGCATGGCATTCAAGTTCTCATTCATAATAATACAATTGTTTAGCCTAATGTTGGAATACTTAGTATAAAGGGAAATCCTTTCTAACTTATTGTAATGTTCTACCTCCTAACTAAGGGACATTTGTAATAGATTCTAGAATTCCTAAGAAAGTAGTTATAGCTACCATTGAAAAGGTACCAAAGAAAGTTATGGTTATAGTTTGTACCACTAATCCATGGGAGAGCTCAAATGAAGAAATAACAGATGTGAAGAGGAAAAGGATGATTAAGTTATGACAGAAAATGATAAAAAGAAGAAAGATGAACAAGTGAACCATATGACCCGAAGCAAAAACTGAAGGAAAAGGAAAAGGAAAAGAAGCCTATTCATATTAGTGTATGGGAGTTGCTCAACACTTCCCAATAGCGTAAGAAAGCCATGGTAAAAGATCTATCAAATTTGGTCATCTTTAAGGAAGCCACAATAAAGGATGTTATTACTTTGGTCACCTATTAAGGGAAAATTGCTTTCGCTGATGAAGACCTGCCACTAGAAGGAAGCGATCATAATTTGGCTTCGTTCATAAAAGCCAAGGTGAAAGGGAAACACATTCAATGCGTGATGGTTGATGATGGATTCAGATTAACATTTGCCCTTTGAAGTTATTGTATAAGTTTGGAGTGTCAAAGAAAGACCTATTAGCACTAAACAGTATCATTTAAACCTACAATGATAATAAAAGGCCAACTACCAGTGTATTCAAAAATCATGGTGAAAATTAGGATTATTAAAGTGGTGATGGAGTTTATGGTGTTGGAAATTCCCATCATGTTCTCAGTACTACTATAAATGCCATGGTATCACTTGTTGAGAGGAGTATCATCCACGGTGCATCAAAAAGTTTAAGATTCCTTACAAGGGTAAAATAGTGACTATCTATTCAAAAGTTGGGAAAATTGTGTCAATATTAAGTGTGGTCATCTAGCATCTTAGAGGTTTTGAGTCACTAAAGTCATAGACAAGTGGGTTGATCCAAAGTGATGGGTATTATAAAGAATATAAACTTTCTACCAGGTCAAAAATTAAGGAATAATTCTATAGGTGTGCCAGAGTTTCATATGATTCCAACTCAAACTACTTGAAAAGGACTTAATTATTATGGGAAAGGAATAAAGTTGAAAGTAAGAGATCTCTATATTTTTTTGTATAATTTCTTTATGAAAGAAGAGACAACTAGCTGGAAAAATCGAGGAAGTGACCACTAATAAAGATCAGAAGCCACTAGGTGACAACACTATGGATGACCTTAATAAGACATTCTTTCATATAGGATTTAGAGAAACAAGTTATCTGAATTATAGTGATTCATCATATGAGGAAGATATGAAAAAGAAGAAAGGTAAACAAATTATAAAGGAGAAAAGTACTAAAAAATCATATTAGGCTATGGTTTTGTATGGCCCTCCGACCATCTGGTTGTGGAAGGATAAATGGAAGGTATCTAAAGAAAAACATAAGTAGTATTTTCTGAACTAAGAATTTTAGGCTACAGGTAAAGATATCATAAAGCAAAGGTCTAGGATGATTATTCAAGATGCACCTTTTGTGGATCTAAAATGGGGATATACCAGGCCTTACAAGTTCACAAAAGGCAAGTATGAGCTTGGCAGATATTGAGAATATGATTGTAGGGTCTATTAAGGATATAGGTGATGGTGATAAAGCACGAGATCAAGAACCAGACATTTAACAACTTGAGTTGGAAGGAATGGCCTTTGAAGAAAGTTTTATGAAGGTTGAGCTGGAAGAAAGTTAGATGGAACAAGACTTCGAACAGGTGGTGAAAGCTATGATTGGTGTAAAATCTGAACAAGGAAATAGTACTAAATAGGTTAGTGACTCAAATTTCTCTCAAGTGACTGATGAAAAGAAGGTTGTAAAGGAAAAGAAGACTGATGCAAAAGAGACTGTCGCCAATATACTTGAAGAGGCTACTTTTCTTCATATCAATGATGTCTTTATCTTTAGTCTTTTTGAAGATGATGATGTATTTTTTTCCAAGTTTAAAGCAAAGAATGATCAGTTTACTTACTTATATGATGTGTTTTGTGGTGGTAGTATATGTAGCATGCATCATTTCATGAGCATATTTAATATTAGTTCATTGTGTATCACTGCATTTAATCTTGGCACACAGGAAAATAAAAAATCTTGCTTATTGTCGATGATGTCATACTAGAATAGTGGAAGAAGTTCAAGCAGTTGCGTAGGAAGTATCAAAGCTTCTTCACTTGGACATGTGAGGATATGCCAAGGGTTGTCCGACGAATAGTCGAGCATAAAATTTTAACTTATCGACATATGACGCTAGTAGAGCAAAAACTTAGAGGAATGAGACAAGAGTGGGCTCAACTGGTTAAAGAAAAGGTGGCAAAGTAGTTGAGTATAAAGTTTTTGAAAATAGTTGATTACCTTAAATGGTTGGTAATACCTCAAACATTTAGCCAACATAGTGTCGATGCTGAAGAAGGAAGAAAGAGTAAGGATGTGTGTTGACTATAGGGACCTGAACAAGGCCTACCTAAAGGATGGCTTCCCATTGCCTCATGTTGATGTGTTAGTAGGCAACGCTATGATATGTGTCATATACTCCTTCATTGATGGGTTCTTAAGCTATAATCAAATCCTCATAACAATCATTAATAAGGTGAAGACAACCTTTATCACGGAGTACGAGATGTACTGTTGAAAAGTGATGTCATTTAGATTGAAAAATGTAGGGGTAATGTACTAGTAGATGACAATTGTTCTCTTTCATGACTTGATCCACAAAGACATAGAAGCTTACATGGATGACATGATGGTGAGGTCATAAATGAGGGAAGGACATTTTAATGCCTTCAAAAAGTTCCTAAATAGGGTCAATCAGTATAATCTAAGGTTGAACCCAAAGAAGTACATGTTTGGAGTTACATCCAATAAGTTATTAGGACATATAGTGAGTGAAAAAAGTATTGAGGTAGACCCAAGTAAGATAAAAGCCATTTAGCATATGCCCACTCCTAAGATGGAAAAGGAAGTTTAAGGTTTCCTAAGTTGTCTCAAGTAGATTAGCAAGTTCATAGTAAGGCTTACTCCCATTTGTGAGCCAATTTTCAAGTATTGAGGAAGGACCGACCCATGAAGTGGAATGAACAATGTCAAAAAGCTTTTGAGAAGATAAAGGAGTACCTAACCAACCCACCGGTATTGAAACCCCAAAGTCGGGAAAACCCTTCATTTTATATCTCATAATAGAAGAAAACTTTATAGGGGCGATGTTAGCTCAAGGGGATGAGATAAGGAAGGAACATGTAGTATATTACCTCAATAAGAAGTTTCTCCCCTAAGAAGAGAGGTGGAGAAAACATGTTTGACATTGGTATGAGCCATAAAAAAGCTGAGGCATTATTTTTAGTTATATTATATTAAGGTTATTTTGAAGCTTGATCCGGTTAAGTATTGGCATGAGGCTCCTTCTATGACTGGAAAGGTGGCAAAATGGATGATAGTATTAATAAAATTTGACATAAGTACGTGACTAAAAGGTGAGCAGTCATAAAATATCTGACACAACAACCTTTCAAGGAAGGAGAATTTAAACTTCACTAATTCCCAGATTAAGTGTTAGGCGCAACTGAGCCTCAGAGTTAGAGGATGAACTTTGATGGAGTCGTGAACAAGAAAGCAACGAGTGTAGGTGAAATTCTAATATCATCAGTACGAGAGCTTTTCCCTGTAGCCAAGAAGCTCGACTTCAAGGTGACTAATCATATGGAAGACTATGAAGCATGTGCAGTTGGATTGGAGTTTTTAATACTGTAAGGGTTGGGATAGTTGAAGTAATTAGGGATTCATTATTGGTCATCATGTAGATAATAGATGAGTGGGAGTTAAAGAAGGATCGATTAAGCCTATATTTGGAACACTTAAAGAGGTTAATGCATAATTTTTAAAGAATCGTATTCCATCATTTACCACAAGAGGAAAACACAATGGTTGATGCCTTAAAAACTTTGGTCTCTATTTGGGATGGGCCAAATAAGATGCCAATGAAACCCCTTCTCACACTCCAATACACTATACCCTATTATGCTAATAACGAGGCAATACTAGTGTCAGTAGAAAACTCTTCATGGTATGATGATGTGTAAAGCTACTTAGAGAGTGGACAGTACTGTGATGGGATTGAAAAAAAAGATAAGGACATGATTTAGAAACTGGAATCATAGCAAGGACGTTATTTGGAGATTAGAATCGCAGTTTATAATTTATGGTGGCATGATATAGAAATGAATGTCAAATGGGGTCCACCTGAAGTGTTTAGTCAAAGAGGAAGTGAGTAGAGTTATGAAAAAGGTGTAGGGATTTGTGATCCCCATATGAATAGGAAAATGTTGGTAAGGAAAATTTTAAGTATAAGTTATTACTAGATAATTATGGAGTAGGATTGTATTCGGATGGCTCAAAGTTGTCACAAGTGTCAGGTTCACAACAACCTCAATTACTACCTCTGATGGAATTATATACTTTGGTATTGCCTTGGCCACTCACAACATAGGGTATTGATGTGATCAAAGAAATTGGACCATTTTCTACAAAAGGCATAAGTATAGTAGTGATAAATTACTTTTTGAAATAGATAGAAGCTGAACCATTTAGTAAGTTAGGGGCAAAATAAATGGCTCAAGTCATTGAAAAGAATCTCATATGTCATTATAGGTTACTGCACTATATTATGACAAACAATGGAGAATACTTTCAAGCAAAAGTTAGAATACTTGATAGGTGCACTTGCCTACTCGATCTATAAGTGTTGGCCTCAAATTGCATCAAGTTTTTAGCACCGTTGCCAGGGACTAAAATATTAGGAACACTTTATATCTATTAATTGAGCTAATTTTTCTTTTTTGTAATTTTTTTCACTCCTTTTTACTCTTCTTGTTTTAGTTTCATTTTTTAATTTTGTTGTGGTCTCTACTCTTTTCAAGAACTTTAGCGGTGTATGACTTGAAGCAACACAACTGAGCTAGAACCTGAAGACCCTGAAATAAAGAATACTTTCCATCAAAATTTAAGGCAAAAGTGTCAAAAGAAGGTTGAGCATAGTCTAGAGAAAGTATCATGGCAGATCGTCAGATGACTATGTTTGACTATGCCAAACCCACTGGAACAAGCATAGTGAGACTCGTTGTTCAACCAATAAATTTGAGATTAATCATTCAAATGGTGAAGCAGTTGGTACATTTTGCTGGTTTGCTAGATGAGGATCCAAATGCCTATCTTACTGATTTTTTCGAGATATGTGACACTTTTAAGATCAATGGAGCTACGGATGATGCCATTCGTTTAAGGGTATTCCTATTTTTATTAAGGAGAAAATCCAAATGGTGGTTGAAGTCACTTCCTAAAGTTTCTATTACTACATGGAACCAGATGACAGAGAAATTCTTATTGAAGTATTTTCCACCTGTGAAGTCGGCAAAATTAAGAAATGATATTTTATCGTTCACTCAATCTGATTCCGAGTTGCTTTATGAGATGTGGGAACGGTTCAAGGATTTGTTGAAGAAATGTCTATAACATGGGTTGGATACTTGGGTTCGGATTTAGAGATTCTATTATGGATTAAATCAAATGACTCATCAAATAATAGATGTAGCAGTAAGAGATTTTCTCAATAATAAGACACTAGATAGAGGTTAAACATTGATTGAGGAGACGGTAATGAACGAATATCAGTGGCAAACCAATTCAAGGAGTAACAAAATTGTTGGTATGTAAAATCTTGATTCATTCACTACTCTGGCAAGTCAAGTAGAAGCTTTGAATAGGAAGATTGATGGATTGGTTTTAGTACCCCAAATGAGTCAAATGTTGCAATGTGACTTGCATGGAATGGGACATAAAAGCCATGATTGTCCTAGTGTGCTTGGAATGCAATAAGAGCAAGTGGACTATATAGAGAATATTCCAAGATCAAAAAATAACCCCTATAGTAACACCTATAATCCAGAATGGAGAAACCACCTAAATTTCTCATAGGGGAATCAAGGGCAATAAAGGAATAATCCTCCACCAGAGTGTCAACAACAGTAACAACCACCACAATAAAAGAAATCAAATTTGGAAGAGCTAATGACCAAATTCATCCAAGCTTCTGATGTTCGACTCTAAGCTCAAGGTGCCACTTTGAAGAATCATGAAACGATGTTGAGAAATCAAGGAGCTTCCATCCATAATTTAGAGAATCAAATTGGATAGCTTACTAAATTGATTTCAAAAAGGCCATAAAAGAGTTTGCCTAGTAATATAGAGACAAATCCTAAGGAACATATGAAAGTGATCACCCTTAGAGGTAGAAAAGAATTACAAGCCGGACCTAAAGCTCAAGTTGTGAAGAATGGTGCATAAGAGATCCAAGACCAAAGTGATGCACATCCTAAGACAGTTAAGGAATTCAAACCTACCATTCCATACTTCGCAAGACTTAAGAAAGATCACTTGGATGAGCATTATGGTAAGTTTCCTAAACACTTTAAGCAACTCCGCATTAACTTACTGTTTATTGAAGCTCTTTCACAGATACCTAAGTATACAAAATTTTTTATGAAACTCCTAGCCAACAAGAAGAGACTAGAGGAGCTATCTACGGTGATCCTTAATGAGGAGTGTTCGACCATCTTGGAAAGAACCTACCTCGAAAGCTCAAGGATCCATAGAGTTTTACAATCCCCTATCTTATTGGTAATTTCACAATTGATAGGGCTTTAGTTGATCTAGGTGCAAGTATAAACCTAATGCCTTATAAATTATTTGCTAAGTTAAGATTATGGGAGCCTAAACCAACTAAGAAGAGCATTCAATTAGCTGATAGGTCAATTAAATACCCTAGAGGTATCATTAAGGATGTGTTGGTCAAGGTAGATAAATTCATTTTTCTAGTTGCTTTTGTCATACTTGATATAGATGTTGATGTTGAGGTTTCATTAATTTTGGGTCGACAATTTTTTTACTATAGGTAGAGCTTTGGTTGATGTTAGTGTAGGTAAATTAGCTTTAAGGGTAAGAGATGAAGAAGTGACCTTTAAAATTTCTGATGCTTTTAAACACTCACTTGATCAAGAAGACACTTATTATTTCATCGATTCTATGGATTGTGTTATTTTTTATTGTATGCAGGCAATTATCTCTTGGAAACTATTAGAGCATTGTCTTGTTCAAGATGAGGAGACAAGCAAGGAGGAAGATGTGAGAAGTGAGCAAATAGCCTATCTAAAGGCTAATGAACGAATTATAAGGAAGAAAGCTTTTGAGGAGATTGATAGGAGTAATGAGCACAAATTAAAACCATCCATTGAAGACCCACCTATGCTAGAGTTGAAAAAATTGCCTGAACATTTAAAGTATGCATTCTTGGGAAAAGATTCAAAACTCCCAGTGATTATAGCATTTGATATGAAAGAAGAGTAAAAAATAAACTTTTAACTGTACTTAAGGAACACAACAAGGCAATTAGTTGGAAGATCTCAGACATAAGAGGAATTAGTCCATCTTTCTGCACCTACAAAATTCTCATGGAGGATGACTTCAAACCAGTTGTGCAACTACAAATGAGACTAAATCTTAACAAGAAGGAAGTTGTAAAAGTTGAGGTAATTAAATTACTTGATGCATGAGTGATTTACCCTATTTTTGATAGTTCATGCGTGAGCTTTGTGCAGGTAGTACCAAAGAAAGTAAGAGTGACGGTTGCTCCGAATGAGAATAATGAGTTGATTCCCATAAGAACTATTACTGGGTGGAAAGTATGCATTGACTACTGAAAGTTGAATGATGCCATAAGGAAGGATCACTTTCCTTTACCTTTCATGGTTCAAATGCTTGAGTGACTAGCAGGGCATATGTACTATTGCTTTTTAGATGGCCTATCCAGTTACTTTTCAATTCCTATTGCTCTGGAAGACCAAGAAAATATGACATTTATTTGCCCCCGTTTGCTTATTGTCAAATGCCTTTTGGATTGTGTAATGCACCCACAACTTTTCAGCATGTATGATGGTAATTTTTAATGAACTGGTAGAAAATATTATGGAAGTATTCATGAATGATTTCTCTGTTTTTGGAAACTCTTTTGATTTATGCCTTCATAATCTAGAAAGAGTGTTTAGACATTATGAGTAATTTTTAATGAACTGGTAGAAAATATTATGGAAGTATTCATGAATGATTTCTCTGTTTTTGGAAACTCTTTTGATTTATGCCTTCATAATCTAGAAAGAGTGTTTAGACATTATGAGGAGACCAATTTGGGGTTAAATTAGGAAAAATGTCATTTTATGGTGCAAGAGGGTATAGTTTTAGGGCATAAAATCTCATGTAGGGGATTGAGGTATACAAAGCAAAAATGAAAACTATTTCTAAGTTGCCACCCTTAACATTAGTTAAAGCAGTTAAGTGTTTTTTAGGGCATGTCGGGTTTTATAGGAGGTTCATTAATAACTTTTCTAAAATTGCTAGGCCTTTGACTAAGTTGCTTGAAAAAATGTGCCTTTTGCTTTTTCTCAAAATGTTTAGAAGCATTTAACATTCTTAAGAAAAAATTGACTAATGCCCCAATCATGTTAGCACCAAATTGGACTATTTATTTTGAACTAATGTATGATGCAAGTGCCTTTGCAGTAGGAGCAGTTCTTGGACAGCAAAAAGACAAACATTTTTAGCCCATCTACTACGCTAGCAAGACTCTCACGAACGCCTAAAAGAATTACACAACTACGAAAAAAGATTTACTAGTTGTGTTTTTTGCGTTTACTAAATTTAGATCTTACTTGATATTGTCCAAAGTCATTGTTTATACTGACCATTCTGCTCTACGTTATTTACTCACTGAATCAGTTGCAAAACCCATATTAATTCAATGGATTTTGCTATTGCAAGCATTTCATCTTGAGATCCGTGATAAGAAGGGTGTTGAAAACCTAGTAGTTAACTATCTATCTCATTTAAAGAATCCAAATTTAGAAAAGCTCGATGAAGTTGAGATAAAAGACCAATTTCCTGAGGAACATCTTTACGATATTGAAGACATAAGTGATTTGGATGTTCCAAGGTTTGTTGACATAACAAATTTCTTAGCAAGTAAAGTTCTACCAAAGGAATGTCTCATCATCAAAAGAAAAGTTCTTTTTGGATTTGAAGAATTACTTTTGGGAGGACCCCTACTTATTCAAAAATTTTTACGAATCAAATTATAAGGAGATGTGTCCTAACTTTAGAACGATGGGAAATCTTAGGGCATTGCCATATTGGTCCTGTTGGAGGACATTATAGTGCAAATAAGACGACCCAGAAAGTTTATGAATCAGGTTTTTATTGGCTGACTATCTTTAAGGATGCCCAAAGGTATGTAGAGTAATGTGATAATTGTCAACGCTTAGGTAATGTCTCTCACCGTGATGATGTGCATCAAAATTATATTTTGTTATGTGAAATATTTGATATTTGCAGTATTGACTTCATGGGTCCCTTCGTGACTTCATTTGAAAATAAATACATCCTAGTTGCTATAGATTATGTTTCTAAGTGGGTCGAAGCATAAGTTTTACCCACAAATGATGCTAGGGTTGTAGTTAAGTTCCTTAAAAAGCTTTTCTCACATTTTGCCACACCTTGAGCAATAATAAGTGATAGGAGTACTCATTTTTATAATGCACAATTCAAAAAGGTGCTTAAAATGTATGGTATCACACATAGAGTTGTAACCCTATATCACCCTCAAACAAGCGGTCAAGTTGAGGTAGCTAATAGGGATCTCAAACGGATTCTTGCAAAAATAATTGCATAATCTTGGAAACATTGGTCCCTTAAGCTAGATGACGCTCTTTGGGCTTATAAAATAACTTATATAACATCTATTGGTACTACGCCATATATGTTAGTTTATGAAAAAGCATGTCATCTGCCTGTAGAGCTTTAGCATAAGCGTATTGGGCTATAAAACTTCTTAATTTTAATCTTGACCTTGTAGGTGAGAAACAAAAACATTAAGTGAATGAGTTCGAAGAATGGCGATTGATGGCATATGAAAGTCCAAATTATATAAGGAAAGGGCCAAGAAGTACCACGACAAGAAGATATGCCAATCTAAGCAATTCAATGAAGGAGATCAAGTACTTCTTTATAACTCTTGCCTCAAATTTTTTTCAAGTAAGCTTAAATCTAGATGGTCCAAACCACTCACTGTCAAATAATTTTTTCCTTACAACACAGTTGAAGTAACGCATCCTGAAAAAGGTACGTTTAAAATGAACGATCATCATTTGAAACATTGTCTCAGAGATGAGTTCGATAAGAAAATGGTTCGTAAAGAGTTAAAACTTCTCAAATTTGAGTAAGATTGCTCACAGCTCCGTCAAGCAAATGTTTGTTTTTGTAAAAAAAAAATAGCACATGTGCGGTTTCTATTGCACATTTGTGTGTAAATGCGCACAACAGGATTGTCAAAATCTCTTTGTGGCAGTGCTTGTGCAGTCCAAGCCGCACATATGTGCAGTTAGGACCGCACATGGGCTAACATCCATAAAATAAAAAAAAAACAAAATCTGTGAGGCACTGCATAAGGGATTTTCACAATCCCGCCTGTGGCAGGTCATGTACACATCACCGCATATGGACTGCTATATATATATATATATATATATATATATATATATATATAATTCTGTAGCCACCACCCTCACAACTCCCATATTTTGAAGACTCTTCCTCCATAGCCAACCAAATACAAACCTTTGGTTATGTTTCCCAACCTGGACATAGTCGATCGTACCTCACCCTTCTATGAGCCGATCGCACACCCCCCTCCCCCCTTCCATACTGAATCGGCCTCACCCCCCTGTCACCCCATTCTAGTCGAGTCTTCTCCTCTCCGTCGATCACAATTCATCACCAACATAAATCGTAGCAATAGCCAATCACACCGACACCCGATCGTCTTATTCTATGGTCTCTACCACTTGAGATTCTAGGGAAGTTTCCTAATTATTTGGTTCTTTTTCTGAATCATGTTATTTGTTGGTTTTGTCGTGTTGATAACTTCTCCTCCACGTGGAGGACAATGTGTCTTAAGTGTGGCGGAGGGTTTGTATTGTTTGATAATTTTGTTATTTTATTTTATTTTACTTTCTTCATATATATATATATATATATATATATATATATATATATATATATATATATATATGATGTTTTATTTTAAGTTTATAAATTCTTAAAAAAATTAAAATTAATTTCTTTTACACTATAAAGAAAGGTTTGAGCCTTTTTTCTTTGTAATGTGATTAATTTGTGAATTCCTTATTGAGTGAGTCCTCAATTAGTGGTAGAGTCTCTAGAACTTGATTTGTTATCATTTTGAGACCACATTATCGAATATAAGCATCAAAATTATTAAAGCAATTTAGGATTAGCCACTTATTTCCTTTTCTTTTTTCATCCACCCTTTTATCCATTTAGTGAGCTCCATTGAGCCTACAAGAACCTTATTTTCTTTATTATAATCTAATGTTTAGCTAGCCAATGAAGCTTAGTCCTTAAAACATTAAATTGATCATGTTTGCTTTGGGATGAAATTTGGTTTCTACAATTACAAGGGGTTGTTTCATGAAATTAATGAGAAGTCTTTAGTGTGGGGTTGAGTGTTTTATTCTTTAGGGTGGGAATGAGAGAATGTCATTTGATTAATTGCTTGATTTTTAAATTATTACCTTGTGTGATTTCAAAATAACTCTTCTTTCTTCCTCTTAAAATACAAAAGTAAAAAAAAAATGGAAATAATAATAAAGAAAAAAGAAAAAAAAGAAAGAAAAAAGTTCAAAGAAATAAAAGAGGAATAAGAGGATGTATTTCTTTATTAAGATAGTTCAATTCTATTTTGTAAAAGATTATCAAGTAAGAGCCTTTTCTATTATTTTTAAGGTCCATAAGAGTGAGATTATGTTTTGGGCATGAGATTTTTTCTTAAGATATCATGTGAGTTTGATTTGAAAGAATATTTATTAAGCATGATCAATCATTTTGTAGTCCATTACCTTAAAAACACCTACCCTCTACCAAGGCCCCATTACAACCAAAAGAACGACCTTTTGATTTGTGCTTGTATTTGAATCCAAGTGGTGGAGATGCGATTATTCTCAAGTTTATGGTAGAGTTTTAGGCTATTTGTTGAATGATGAGAGCACATATTAACCTTTAAACACTTGGAATGAGGGGTACATTATGCGAAACTTGATAAATGAATTTTTTTTTTTTTGTTTTTTTTTGTGTTTATGGATGGATAATCTTTGATGCATTTGATTTAGGGATAGTTATGATTAAATAAGTATGCTAGAACACAACTTTTGTAAGTTTGAGAATTGATGAATTTTTTGCATAGCTCGGTTAATTCGATTTGTTATGTTGCAGATGAGTGGATGAAATGTGTTTATGAGTCAATTATGTTAGTTTTTATGTGTTTTGTGCTTAGTGTTTTTCTTATTTTGTTTTGAGTCTTTTGTTCATGTCTTTTTCCATTAGCTTAATATTTTTTTTGCTTGAGAATAAACAAAATGCTAAGTGCAGGAGAATTTGATAGTTTTTTATTTTTAGTATTTTTAAGGCTAGTTTTATTATTAATTGAGTCTAATTTGAAAAAAAAAAAATACCAAATGATGTCTCACTTTTGTCTTGTATTTTGTGATTTTATAGAAAATCCTAGAAATTGGAGCTGATTGATGAATTATGAGAGTTTTCTGGGTGAAAGTGTGTAGTTTCAGAAATTTAAGAACGAAACAAAAATTTGATAGTTTAAGGACTAGTTCTAATATTTTCTCAGATAAAATTTTAGTCCCTTCCTAATACAATTTAGGAAGAGTCTATGCAGCATCTTTAGGGAACCAATGGGTCCTATTCAAAAGAGGATTAGTTTTATTTTTCCTCGGATAATGTTAAATGGCAAGAAAGGGTGTAACTGGCAAGATCCAACTTGAAAATTGAAAGCGAATATAGCAATACATAGCTCGACATGCCTAAAAGACTAATAAGAAAAGGAATCGATGGGGCAAAGAGCATAAGCCCACAAAGCAGTGACACAGGCTGTTTTTCCCTATATTGCTAGGGAAAAGGTTAGGGAGCTTTGATTTATTCCAGAAGAAATGGGAGCCTTGTGCATTGATTATCAGGCACTCAACAAGGTAACCTAACCATCAAGAACAAGTATCCAATTGGATTGCAGACTTCTTCTCTAATTTGATTGCAGACTTCTTCGCATTAATCAAGAAGCACAAATTGGTGAAGATGATATTTTTCCTATTTTGAGGGAGACTAAAGGGAGTATTAATAGGAATAGGAGAATTCCACGAAAGAGGGAGATTTTGTTTTTGTTTATTATTTTTTGCAGAGATAGTTCTTGGTTGTGTTTTATTTTTTTTTTAAAGAATAATCTGTCGAAAAGAGAAGAATTATTGATCATCCATCAAGCTTGAAGAAAATTACAGACTACAAACTTTTCTATTTTGTTTTTTTTATGTCGGCTAGTAATTCCATTATGAACTAAATTAGTTAGACACTTGGGTACGATGAACCCTAAGATGAGTTTTGAATTGTGATTTTTTTAGATAGTACAATCTTTTAATTTTTTTATGAAAGTCAATTGTGTTTGCTCTTTATTTCCTTGAATTGATATGTCTGAAATATTGATTCTTGCCTTACAATTCTTTAAACTTAGATTGAGAAACCAAGTTATTGAATAGATTTAGCACAATTGAAAGGAGTAGCTTGTAACCTTAGAGATATGATAACATAAATCCTCCGGATTAGGGTCAAA
>CATIWR010148986.1:0-48764 GCA_949677035.1 Omphalea diandra
TAGACGTCCAAATCCCGGTGTGTATGACATCGTGGGGTCGACAGGCAAATCCTGAATGTTGAGTGCTCTGATAGGTACCAGCTATAGTCGCGTTGTGACGTTACAATTTGTGGTATCAAAGCTGATTTACAAATGAGAACAGTTGATGGCATAGTTATTGGTTTGACAAATGAATTTAGATGTTATAGTTTTGGTATCAGAGAGGGCTCAAGCATACGCGGGGCAGACGTGCAAATCCCAGTGTGTATGACATCGCGGGGCCGATGGGCAAATCCCGAATTTTAGTGCTTTGATAGGTATCGATTGTAGCATTACAAATTGTGGACATGAATAGTATGAGTTTTGTAAATGAACATGGTTATTACAGTTAGTGGTATCAGAGCAAATATAAATACGGATGTCACATACACTGTTTAGGATTGTGTAAGTATTCTTTTTTTTTAAAAAAAATATGTTAAGAATTGAGATAGTACCTATAAATCGAGCTTGGAAAAGGCTTGACAAGTGCCTAAAATCTTATTGTTGTCCTATTTTGGTAAAACTAGGTGTTAGGTTTTGAGTTTTACCCATAAATAACTTATAACGATTTGGGTTACACCTATAAATAGCTTATGACTAGAACTCTCTAATGGGAATATTAGAAGAGAGAATATAGATAGGATTTTTTTGCCCAAACCTCTATAAATTTTTATGTCTATCTTTTTACTTTCATATATTAATTGGACAAATTCTTTAAAATTTTAATTCTATAAAAAAATATATCATAGGTCTATTCAACTCTAGGAAATAACAAGTGGTATCATACATTGTCTCTTATTGAAAGCTTCATTCTAAGAGTAAAAAGTATGTCAAGCTAAGAAGAGTCATAATTGATCCACAAAACCTCATTCTTTAAAGGAGATGATTATGGTTATTAGAAGAACCAAATGAAGTTATTTCTTAATAGTGAAACCACAAACCTTTGAGATATTATCGAAGTAGGAAGAAACATTCCAATGAAGTAACTAGGAGATGTCATGGTACTAAAAAAAAAAGCAAATAAACACCTAAAGAAAGAAGTTTCCAACTTATGCTTTATGGCAATTAAAAAAATGCTTAATGAAAGTGACAACTATTAAAATGAATCAAAATATGAAAGTGAAAATAATAATGAATATAATGTAAACACTTTTGAGTCATACTCTTATAAGCAACTCTTTGATCTTATAACTAACTTGGCCCAACAATATGAATATTTGAAATCACCTTTTCTATGTTTCAAATAAAAAACAATTCTCTTAAACAGTCTTAAGAAAACTTTAAAGTATTAACTAAAGAGTTTAAGACTTTTAAAGGTGAGAATAAGATCATGAATGAAAATCTTTCAAAGTTTTTAAAGGGTAAATAAAAATTAGATTTTATTCTTGAGTTCCTCCATCTATCAACTATAGTCTTGGTTATCATGTATCATCTTTTACTTCTACTCTTACTTTCATGCCATCTAAAATTGTTTTTGTGAAGGCCAAACATTCAAGGATACTTTACCCTTAAGGTTCTAGAACCAATAATGCTTCATAAAGAGTGAATATTAATGCTAAGTAATAAACTTAAAAGCTTAATGCTAATCCATAAGCATATGCATATATCAGACCTCCATGTGAAAGGTCAACCATGAATACATTTATAAATCATTTAGACTTAAGAGGCAAAACGTGTAATAGAATGTTCTAAAACATTACACTTAAATGATTATGCATAACCCTCACTTTATGCCTAGGCCTAAAAGGTAAAGTAAATAATTTGGAAATGCATATAGGATAAAGAAATGTATACATATAAGAAATACCTTTAAGAGGTATACACAAGAAAATAATTTATGGTTTATCCATCTGTTATCTAGACTTAAACCTCAACATCCATATTTTAATGGTGATTATTATTATTGTGGTGTATATAGATATGTTACATATTGTAGGCCTAGGGCACCATGAAAGGGGGTTGAATTGGTGGCTTGTTTTAAAATTAACAAGAAGATTTATGTGTTTAAAAAGCGAAAAAGGAGATGAGAAGAATTAACACAAAGGTTTATAGTGATTTGGGTGTTAACAAACCCTATGTCCACTCCCCAATTCTACACAATTTGGTATTTCACTTAACTAACATGGTATTTCCAAGCTCATACCAAACTTATACAACTTGTGTTTTTTGGCTCACATAAAAACCTCTCATAAGTGTTTTGTACGGGCTCACACTTCAACCTCTTACAAGAGTTTTAGAATCTAGGCTAAATCTCAATCTACTTACAATGGTGTTTATTGCTCACACCAAATAATCAACAACACTTAAAGAAGAGTAAAAGAATGAGTAGCAAATTGGTAAGAGTTTGGTTACAATTAATTCAATTCTCTTGCATTTATATTTATTTGTGGAGTATTTATAGCCTACATCCACCAAAGAGACGTTAATCTAAAAGTATCCCAAAATCTTCAAGTTGTGCTAGGCAGATTTTGCATTAAATGCTTGTTAGGTAGAAGTCATGGTCACTACTACTAATTTGCAATCACAAATTTCCAATTTCCATTGAGGAGCCAAAAATCATGGCAGAAAATCATGTTATGTGTCTAACGGCTAGTCCACGTATCTTTCATCCATTGGTCATCCAAGGAAAATAGTCGTTGTGTTCTACCTGCTACTTAAAAGTTGCGGTTGTGAGTTGTCTTTGCCTTAGGCACGACTGAGACCGTGAATTCCTCTATTTGGTGAGGAAACTATAACTTCTTAAGTCACGATCATGATAAAATATTCACCCTCATGATTTTTGATATCCAACAATCGCCTTGGACACTTGGCATGTTGTGGTTGTGGCTTTGGTTCCCTCTTTTGTCACTATAAAATTTGCGGTCACAACTACAGACGCAAATGCCACTACGAATTCCTCTATGACTCAACCTTATTTCCTTCGGCTAAGTCGTGATTGCGAATTGGCTTATGAATTCCTCTAGCCTAACTCCATCCATCCCTATAGCTGATTTGCTGTCGCGATCTACTGGATATAGACCGCGAATTTGGATGACCTTCTTAAAGTTGGAGATTTTGATTTCCATCAAACTTCTAATGAAAAATCTATCTTATAAACTGTAAAAGAACACTTAATGAAAACATTAGCACTGATCAGTCTCTATTGTCAAGATCAAAAGAGGTTTATGACTTAGGTTTGACCAACCTAATGCAACATTTCTCATTATAATATGAGAATAAAGAATGAGGAAATGGCCATAACTAACCCCCTAAGAGCATTTAGGTACCAAATTAAGATATTTTTGCCTTGTAAGTGTATTTACAATCCAAGGACGAGAAAGATGAAAGGTGTTTAGATAATAATTGCTCAAAATACATGATCATAAACATAAAGTTATTCTCTAAACTAGATGGGATGGAAAGACTTAGAAAAGTATTTTTTAGTGATAATGCGAAGACAAAAATTATTAGTATAGGTAAAATTGGTATGGATGATGATTCACCTATTCTTGATAAGGTCTCACTTATTGATGGTCTTAAACATCAACTTCTAAGCGTAAGTCAATTTTGTAGCAAAGAACTTAAAGTTATGTTTAAACCATAAATATGTTATGTGTCAAGAATAAGTGATAATAAATTAGCTTTTATTAATAATAGAGTCCAAAATATATGTGGTTGATCTTGACTCAATTTCTAACAAGAATGTCAAGTATTTAGTGACCATGATATATGAAGATTAGACTTAGCATAGAAGACTTAAACATATAAGTATAGATATAATAGACCATTAAGGAAGAAACACCCTGTCGAGCAACTACCAAAGATTAAATTCACCAGGAGTAAGGTGTGTGATATGTCAAAATGTAAATAAGGCAAGTCTTCCTTTAAACCAAGGAATAAGGTAACATCTTCTATATCTCTCCAATTATTACACATGGACTTATTTTTCTCTTGACCTCTAAGTAGAGACTCATTTTTCCAAAAGGTCTCCCTTTGACCAGTATTTAACTTGCTAATGGTTGCAAGTATATGGATCATATAAGTATTGATAGTGCAGTATGGATATCATTCCCACAGGAACAAGCATGAATAAACACTGAAATATGATATATTTTTATTTAGAAAGCAATTAAATGATATTTAAAAACTATAAATGAAATGAAAATAAACAAACCTAAATAGATTATAGAAAAAGGGCAAAAGCAATGAAAAAAACTTTATATTAATTAACCAAAAACACTTGATCTCACCAATGAAATTTTATGAAGCTTTCTTCTTCTAATGACAAGTTGGATTATGGATTTCAACTATCAAATTTTCTCTATAGTGCTTAATTCCTCTCTCTTGAGTAGTCAGTCAATTTTGCAATTCTATTTAATAGAACCATTTCTCTATATGAACTAAAAATACAATCGTTAATGATAGTAATAGGTTAAATGAGTATCTCCACTTGTTAATTGACTAAAAGGGATTGAATTAGGTATTTTTCAACTTATAGTCTCTTGATTTATAAATAAAATACAAATCACGTAATTAATGGCCAAACAATTACAAGCATTAGGTTTAAAATCATTCACTTGTAAAAGAAATAAAGATCCAACATTGTCATTAAAATCATAAACCATTCAATCTCTTCCATGGCTACATCAAGGCCATAGATAGAAAGATCTAGCTTAACATATTAATAAAACAAGTCAAATCTAAATGTTTTAAGCATCATTTTGAACAAAGAAATAAGAAATAAAAAGAAAGAAATGGGATTATCCAAACGAACTTCACGATTGACAAGATCTCCTCTTCTTTCTCTTTCCTTCTCAAGTGATCTTTTGAACTTTTAGAAAAATCTTGAATTAAATCCTCTTTTCACTTGTTTTCTTCTCATAAAAATGACTCTCTTGATAATTGAAAAATCCCTTTTTGTTGTCTTGAAAAAAACCTAACTGGTTCCTTTTTATACCTCTTCAATACAACTAAAATGTAGGCTAAAATATAAGTAGTGAATCATAGGTATCACGAGTTATAACTTTTATCATGGTCGCGATAAAGAGATGCTCTTTAAGGTGTTACAGATTGCAACTTCTGTCTTGATCATGATGAAGAGTTGCTCTTCAAGGTTTATTAGGTTGCAACTTCTATTGCAGTCATGATAGAATGCATCCTCCCTTACTCAAATAAAATTTCTAAAGTTGTATTTTGAGCCTATTTTGCTCTAATTTCACTCTAACACTCTTTAAACACCTAACAAACATTCAAATGCAAGAAAAAACATAAATAAACTCAAAATGTAGCTTAAATTCAACACATAAATATATCAAATCAAGCTTAAAACTCACTAAAATACTGTAAACAAATTAAGCCTAACATTAGCCCAACTAGAGTAGCTCGTATGATAGCATGCATTGTGCATTTTTTGTTAGTGATGATTATTCAAGGTATACTTAGGTTTTATTCCTCTCTTATAAGGGTTTTTATTTTGATGTTTTAAATATTTTGCTACAATAGTTCAAATGAAAAGGATTTAAAATTATTCCAATTGGGAATGATCATGGTAAGGAATTTGAAAATGAGAGATTTTAAAAGTTTTACAAAGGAAATGTTATCTCTTACATCTTTGTTATTGATCAAACTCCTTAATAAAATGGTGTTATTGAAAAAGAAAAATAGAATTTAGAATAAATGGCAGGAATGCTTAATAAGTATAACATTTTAAATACTTTTGGATGTAAGTGATAAATGCTTCTTGTTATGTTTTAAATAGAATTGTGAGGTCTATTTAAAAGAAAACTCCTTGTGAGCTACTAAAGAAAGTCTAAAATTGTGTATTTTAGTGTTTAAATGCAAATATTTCATATTAAACACTAAAGATAACCTTAACAATTTTGACTCTAAAAGAAAAAATTTTAGTTTACTCTACCTCCAGCAAAGGGTATAAAGTGTTTAAATAGAAAGTCTTATTGTAAAGGAGTCTATGCACGTTGTATTTGATGAATATAGTTGCCTCTAAATCCAATATTACATTTACCATATGCTTATGTCTTAGATTTTAAGCTAATCCTAAGAATCTCATGTGTATGTGGTTATGCATATTCTTAATACTTATATGGCACATTTCATTTAGGATTATGGTATCCTAAGGATTTTTCATTTGACATAGTAGTATATTCCAAATTTTACGAGTAGTATTCTTGATAAGAAAAGTACATCCAGTACTTATCACACGTTAGGTCCTTCATTAGTTTCTTGGAGTAGTAAGTTGATTGCTCTTTCTAGAATTGAAGTAGAATATGTAATCATTAGTCTATGTTAGGCTCAAATACTATGGATGAAGCAACAACTCTAAGCGTACAATATGTATATTATCCGTGAACCAATAAAATGTAATAAAAAATGAAAATAATTGGATAAATACAACATTTTAAGAGTGAGCACATTGACATAAGACATCATTTCATTAAAGATCATATTAATAATAGTGATGTTACTATAGATTTTATGGATAGTAGCCATAAATTGATAAACATTTTCACTAAACCCTTGCATGATGATAGAATGTAATTCATAAAAAGAAAGCTAGGGATGATTGATGGATGTAACATCTTTAATTTAATTCATATGCATTTTATTGTGTTATATTTGCATATATGCATCAATGACATAAACATGATAATAAAATTTACATAATTGCATTTGATGCACTTGAGTATGGGTATGATATTTGCATAGTTGCATAGCAACTTGACATATGTGGTATCCATATTGTTATAAATTAACTAGGGGTATCTTGGAACTTAATAAATATATAAGGAGTAAATGAAAATTAGTAGAGGGATATAGGTGATCAAGGAATGAAGAAAAGGGATTAAAAGAGAAAATTTAAATTTTCAACCAATAGCAACAAGCCACTAACATTTTGTCTTATTAAAATAAGCAAACAAATTGGAATTATCTTCTATTTAAGGTGGATAAGAAAGGAAAAAAGAAATTAATACATCAAAATATGGAGAGTGAAGAAAGAAAGAAGAAAAGAAGAAGAAGAAAGGGAAAAGAAGAAAAAGAAATTATTTAAGAAAGAATCTTGAGGTTTTCTAGTCTTGGCATTTAATATTTGTTCCCATATGAAATTTATCTCTAAGGCATGTTAATCATAAACAATTAGTGGGAATTATAAAATAATTGTAGTTAGGATTCATGTTCGAGAAGTTATTGGAGGTGACTATGAACTAAATTCTTTTTTATTATATTTTAAGGACAAATTATTGGACCCATGATTTCATAACCCTAGAAGAGGAATTAGGTAAATTACAAAGACATAAATTTTATAGTTTTATGCCTCATCTAAATTCTATAAAATTGTTATGCTAAATAATTTGTGTAAAGAGATATTGCTCCTTGATTGTGTCTAATTCCAATTGAAATATACTCAGTCGATTGGTTTTGTTATCCAAGAATTCCATGGTTTAAGAAGGGAAAATAGGTAAAGTGTAAAACATGAAAGTTATAGAATTATTTCTTTTATAAATACCTATAAAATAGTTTTGTTGAATATGTTATGTGTAAAGAGAAATTTCACTTTGATAAGGACTGATCCTGAACATGCTCATGCTTACTAAGTTTGAGATTGCTCATTTATTTTAAAGACCTTAGAAGCTGAATTAGAGAAAGTGTAAGGCATGAAAATTATTCATTTATATGCTAACTAATTTCCTTTAAAGCAATTTTTCAATTGGGCATATATATTTTGTGATATGACTAAGTTTAGGGGTTTGCTCGACACATAATTGCAATACGAAAAAAAGCAAGTTTATAAAATTTACCATAAATTGTGTAGTGCATATTTTAGACTAAATTTTGGATATGTTGTATGCATATATGTCTAGTTCAAGTAGAAAAAAGAATATGATCATTTATATTCGTGGGGTAAAAGTAATTACAGGAATGATCTTCCATGGTAAGGATATTTTTACTAGAGCACGCATGCATAAAGAGATATAAACCATACTTTATCATTATTAATTAATTGTGTGTATAAAAATAGGTCCTTGAGGTGCTATAGGTAACATTGGAAATAAGCTGAGAGCATCCACAGCTTAATAGTTTAAAGAAAAAGGTAAGTAAATAGCTAATGATAAAAAATAATAAATACAAGTGATGTGCTCAATGTTATGAACTTATATTTTATAGATTGAAATGTGATTCAATGAGATGATATTAATGGATATTTTAATGAAAGGATTATAAGGCTTTGGAATTATTTGCTTTGATAAGGCGTCAAAGAATTACTGCTTGAGAATTGAAGTGATTGTTTTATGATTTGCCAAGATTAATTAATGTTATTACTTATTATATTGATGGAATTTTGTTAAAATTGTAAATCAATTGTGGAAAGATTATTGCTGGATATTGGTTGAGCAAGAACGAGAAAAGAATAACTTATGTGGCAATCTAAAAGAACTATGTAGCCTGTATGGCAACCTAAAAGAACTATAAAGCCTATGTGGCAACCTAAAAGAACAATATAGCCCAAAAGAATTTTAAGTTTGTGTGGCAACCCAAAAGAACCATATAGCCTATGTGGTGCTTGAATAAAATAAGAATAGCTTATGTGGCAATTAAAAATAAGTATATAGCCTATATGGCGCTTGAATTAAATAAGATTAACTTATGTGGCAATGATATCTTATAGCCTATATAGGACTAAAATTAAATAAGACTAGCATTTGTGCCAATAATATACTAAGCTTGTATGGCCCTATAATTAAATAAGACTAGCCTATGAGTCAATGATATCCTATAGCCTGTATGATAAACAAATTCTTTATTACATGCATGGATGGGATGATGATTTATTTATATTTAAATGTCTATTTTGCTATTTGTGACTTAAGTATCATTAATCATTTACTTACTAAATATGCAAGTTCATTCCTTGCATTAAATTTTCTTTCAAGAAGAGTAGACTAGAAATTATATCTAGTATGTATTTTAAAATTGTTATCTAGTAGTCTAATAGAGGTTGAGCCAGTATGCAGTCTTTTAGTATTTGTGTTTGTTTACCATGTATGTTTTGCTATAAATAATTACTATGTTTTGCTATAAATAATTACTATGTTGTAATACAAAGATATGTAAAGTGCTCAAAACAAATGAAAAAAAAGTCTTTTAATGATAATGGCATGGCATGACAGAATTTTAATGATGCTATGTCACCTTAGTACCTTATACTCTGTGAATGAGTTAATACATATGTTGTGGAAATGATTGTTAAATATGGATTAATACTTCAAGATTGCTAATAAACTAAGTAATGTTAAATAAATAAAAATATATGAATTGGATGTCATAAAAAGAGTAGCTTATAAGCAAAGTCTGATACATTTTAAACTTGCTTATTCTATAATTCATTGATGTTTGTTGTGTTTGATATGTTTGCATTCATAAAAATGAGTTTTCAAAATGCGTTCTTCAAAAATTAGACAAAATTGCTCAAAACTTAAGATTTGATGTCTTAAAGGTTAAGTGAGAAAATGTCCAAGTTAAATTGTCCATATTTAAGTCAATTAAATTTATGAAAAATATGGTTCATAAAGTTTATTTAATTAGCTAACTATGAATTTCAAAGGTTAAAGATTATATTAGAGTTATTTCTTATTTTTAAAAGTTTAACTAGTCAACAACTATGGAAATTCCTCTAACAATCATTGGATAGCCTTGGGTTGTTTTGAAAAAGCCTAAGAAAATCAACACCTATTGAATTTTATAATAGTATGGAATTGTTTCAATTAATGCCCATTGAATTTCTAGGATCTGTTGAGTTCCTCAATGGTCATTTCTAATTCCTATTGATCATTTTCAATGATTATTGATGGGTGATATCGATACTTTATTTTATTGATAAATTCAATTAAAATTGTTTTGTTTACCTAGTCAACTTCCAAAAAAATCAAAAGCCCCTAATTGCCAAGCCTTTCCTAGAACCAATTACATTAATGCCCTAAAAAGTAAAAAAACCTAAGAGTTTTAGGTTTAAGGTTCAAAATAACCCTGAACTTGATTCTTCTAGCTCTTCCATTAGTAATGAGAGTAAAGAAACCCCACTAGTTTGAAACCTCAAAAAGGGGTATAAGATTAATTCAAAAAGAAAAGGGAAGAAGAGAAACTCTTCCTTCTCTTGCTAGGGTTCCAAAAAAATGGAGGACTAGGAAGGTTCCTTAAACTACTCAAAAGCAATAGGAAAAGACTTCGTAGGTTAAGTAAGTTACTCCACTTGAACCAGTTTTAACATTTCCTTGAGATTTAGAACCAAGAATAGAGCCTACATAAAATTTCCCTATGATGGACCATATATGCTAGGCTTTAAGCATAAAAAATAGCTCACTCTAGCTAAAAGATTGTATAAAAGAAAAATATATTGAGGAAAATTCAATAATTAGGCATATATGGTGAAATAAGGCTTGCATAAGAGATTGCATGAACTAATACAAGGAATTGGATAAGGCTACTTTTGTACAATCAAAGAAGAAATATACAAGGACTTGGCAATAAAATTCTTAGCCACCTATAGCTTAATTAGAGATGAACACAAAGAGAGACTACATTTTAGGACTATGACATTCTAATTCAAAAGGAAAGAATTCATCTTCTCACTAAAAGAGCAAGCTCAATGCTTTGTTGCTGGTGACTATAAACTGGTAAAGCAAATACTAGAGTTCAAGGTTAACCACAACAAATTTTAACTCTTTAAAATTGATAATAAGACTCCATACAACTTCTTAAATTCTAAAGCATCAATGATTATGGACCCAACACTAAGGACTACTTACACACACACACACACACACACACATATATATACACATGTGGATACATATATAGATATATATATATATATATATATATATATATATATATATATATATATATAGATATTGTTGGGAACATTAATAGAAGGGCAAAGTTTATTGGGAAGTACATAATTCAAAACCTTTTTTTTTCCTTAAAAGGTGAATCAATACCCCCACGACGTTTAGCTTAGATATTACAAAATATAGTTGAGAAAAATAGTGAATTAGTGATGGGTGCATACGTCTCAAGAATTGCCAAATTCCTTGAGGCAATTCTTAAGGATGAGGAAGAGGGAAAAAAGAAAAACCTACCTCCACCATAGTTCCTACTGACTCCTAATAAGGCTACAAATGAAAAATTCTTTAGAATGGGAACTTTGAAGATAAAACCTCAAGAAATTATGTTGGCTGATGGAGAAGTTTTTAGATTTAAAGATAAAGACATAGATGTCAACATTAAAATAGTGGAAACTATTAGAGTTAAGGCAACTAAACATATTGGTGAGAATATAAGAAACACAACATTGCCTCATCATCTCTAGTAGACATCTAACTCAATAGCTTCTCCCTTATCTTCAGACATAACTATTTTTCTATGGCGGATAAGACTTTTAGATAAAACTCTCACCATCATTAATGCTAAACAAGATACATTAAAAAGAAAGAAAGAATCTCATTTAAGATATCAAAATTCAATTAAGAGAACTTTGTATGTAATTATGGCTCATTTGAAGATTCCATTAAGAGAATAAAAAATTAAAAGGTAAAGAGGATGGTGGTGGCACCCAATTTGATATACTTCTAAGAGAATTGCATAGGGACAAAAGGCAACAAAATAAGACAAGGGGAGCAAAGTTGTAGCACCATAAGGTGATAAAAAAGGCAAGACCAAGGATGATGATAATCCTATTGACTAAGCTATTAGGGTAGAAAGAACCAAGTTTAGCATAACTTTGACAATTTAAACCCCTTTGGCTAACCCTTAGCTCCTCGAATCCAAACCCCAGCCTCGAAGCCCTTTAAAACAAATTTCTTCTTAGAATTCTTCTTAGTTTTTATGACTTCAAAATCATTTTCTTTTTGCATTAAGTTGTTTATATGTGTCTATTACAAATTCTATATATGGATAATGGACGACATTTGTTTATAACTTACTTTCTTTATGAAATGTAATTTTTATTCCTCTAATTTCCCTCTTTATTTTTTTTGATAAAAAGAGGATAAATATTATGATTTATTGTTTATGTTATTGGTTGACACCTTAAATAATAAACTAAAATAAATTAATATGTTGCTAACATTGATGCTTAATATTAACTTTGGTATGGTTTGTTAGCTAGCATAACATAAGGGGGAATGTGCAACTTGAATTTAAATTTGGTCACTTTATTAAAAATTAAGTGAGAGTTGAAAATTAATTAAACACTTGGTTTCAAATTTCTTTGATAAATCATTTATTTATCATCATCGAAAGAATGGAAATATTAAATCTTAAGGATCTAAGTCTTATTTTGACAATGACTAAAGTTGTTAATTATTGTGTAAGTGTTTTATATGTGAATTTAGGTCCCTCAATTCCATTACAATTCAAATTAAAAGAACATTCAATGAGTTCATCATTTTCGAGACTTACAAGAGCTCAAATAAAAGTGAAAAGATGCTTATCATCTCATATTTATAAGTTTATAAAGGGCTAAGGTAGTTGGGAAAATGAACTTAGAGAAGAATAGAAAACATAGTTAAGTAAGCCATTCATCAATTGTGGAATTCACTAAATTACTGTGGAGAATGTTAATGACTATAACAAATGAAAATGGCCTATTGAAATTTTTTTTTAAGAAGTACCCTAATTCAACCATGTGAATTTGTAAGAGGCTTCAATGCTTGTGGAAAATTCTATTGATCTTTAAACTAACCAATGGCTTTTAACATGGAATAATGACCATTAAGCATGTTTGATGACCAAGTAACAATAATGTCAGTGGTATTTATCAATGACAATTGAACTAGCCTATGCTTATTAAGACTGAGCAATGACCTATTAAAAGTCTTTTATATATGAGATTGTGGAGTTTGTCTCATGGATGAGGCTTAATGCTTGTTAAATAGTATAAATGCTTGTTAAAGAGTAAATAATGAATGTAGAATATTCCAAAAACAAGCCTATTGCCAACTCTAATACCTTATTGAACTAAAGTATAAAACCCTTAAAAACTTAATGCTAGTTGAAAAAATTATAAGGCATATTGATGAAGGTGTTTATGGATAGGACCAACACGAAGTTAAAGGCTATTTTGAGCCAATATGAACTTAACGCTTTTGGTTTGCACACTAATGCCATTTGAAAGGGTACAACAATCATATTATTAGAATTCTACTAAGCCAAGTATAATATGTCTACAAGCTAGTTTTCTAATAGCATGTTTGGTACACTAAGAAAAAATAACTTGAAAACAATTAACTTCTCTCTATTCAATCTTCTAAGTGCTTTATTTTTAAACTCAATCTAAGCTTATTGTGTTATATTTTTTTATAAGAGGTAGCTTAAGTGTTCATGAATGAGTGACTTCTCCTTAAGCAATATTTGTAAACTTTACATTTGAAGATCACTACTTGGGATTGGATAGGTATTATTTTTCTTGAATGTATTAAGGCTTAAGATAATGCCCATAAATCTATCTTGGGAAAGTATTGGCAAGTGGCCATAAACTTATTATTGTCCTAATTATGTAGAACTAGGTGTTAGATTTTAAGGTTTTAAGTTTTACCTAAAAACAACTTATAATGGTTTAAGTAGTTTATTATTGCAACTCTCTTATGGGAATACTATTAGAAAGGTTGTAGGTGAGGTTTTTTGTCGAACATCTATAAATTATTATGGGTTTTGTCACCTTACTTCCATACATTAGTTAGATTAATTCTTTAATATTTAAATTCCATAAAATACTTACCATAGCTTTATTCACCCCCTTTTAAGGCTCCTTAGGACAACAAATATAATAAACAATGGTGCATCTATATCAGGCTTATACCTAATAACCATAAAACCTAATGCTCAACTCCTCTATGTAGCAAGTATTGGTGCTTGTATTAACCAAGCAAGATTGATTTGAAAGGTAGCTTTTTATATGATAAAGTTGCCCAACTAGCATCCTTAGACACTAAGACTAATAATACATTAATATTAGATGTTTGAGACTATTTTAGAAAAGAACATAATGATAACAAGGATGAGACTATAAGGAATTTATAAGGGAAAAGTGATTATTAAACTTTTAGATTATGGAAACATTTAAGAAAAACTTCAAGTATTTTCCTCATAAGAAGGAACTTAATGATACCCTAAATAAAAACATAAGACATGTAAAACCTTGTCCTTTTCTAAAAGGAATGATGGTAGTAGGAAGATGAACAATTGGAGTTTTTATAAGAAGGCTTACAAAGAGACTTCGACTAAAATGGTGATTTACTATTGAGATATATTTAGAATGAGAGTTTTAAGCAGCTTATGTAGATTATTTGACCTAAATTTATCATTTCTTCTTGGTACATAATTGTAATGGATTTTTTCATTTGTTTGTTAAGACAAAAAGAAGTTGAAATATTTTAGTAATAATGAATATCATAGGATTTCATTTACTACTAACATATGGATAAATGTTTAGAATTTATCCTACTTATGTCTATTTGTCATTTTAATAATTCTCAATGGAATTTGTATAAGAGGATGTTGAATTTTTTTGTTATAAAGAGTCATAAGAGGATTAATATAGGGTATGCAATTGATTGTTACGCGTATAAGTGAAGGATAAGAACAAGTAATGTGCATAACTATAGACAATTTGTCATCATCTAATGATATAAATATCCAAAAGTTAAAAAAAAAGTTAATTGGGAGGGAGACTTTAGCTCTTTTTGGGAAGGGGGGGGTGGGAGGGAGGGTAATGCTTTCATATAAGATGCTTTGCTTATATTCTTTAACTTGTAGTAAATGATGGACTTGAATATATTTAAAGTTCAATATGAATAATAGGAATATTCAACCATATTAAGAGTAGTCTTTAAAGATTAAGAACATTTAAGAAGTGTTATGATATGTAAAACCTTTATGGTAAAGCCTTTTGAAATTATTCTATCCTAGTAAGTGGAATTCAAACATACCTTATGCTTGAAACTATTATAGGTTACTAGAAAGCTTTTGATAAGTTAAAGGACATTGATAGTAAATTCTTATTAGGTTTTTATAATGATTTACCTACTAAAAAGGACTGGTCTAAGGTTTTTGAAAAAAATTCATGATGTCTTTGCAAAACTTGCTATTACTTTATGTTCAATCTCTAACGTATACTTACCTGAAATCCTAATAATAATAAAAGAGTTGAGTGCAAGTGATGGTAAGACTAAAGCTAATTTATCATTAGTTGAGATGGCTAAATACATATGGTTAAAGTTTAATAACATTAAAGGACTATAGATAGAATGAATGTATTGTTATTTATTATAATTATGTTAAACCCTGGGTATAAGATGAACTATCTTACCTTTACATGCACTACATATTATAGGGAAAATATGGTAAAGTATTTTGTTCACAAGGTGATAAAGTCATTGCTTGAATTAGTGGAAGAGTACAAGGTATATACACAAGTATCACATCATGAAGTCTCTATTTCCTCTTAGCCTTTAGTTGATGCTAATGATGTTGACATGATGGAGCATGAGGATATAGATGAGTATTTCTCAAGGGCTGAGGATGATAATAATTTGGTAGAAAGTATTGAGTTGAATGGGTACTTAAATAAGTATCCTAGAAAGTTCAAATATGAATTCAACTTGTTAGCACCAGGAAGGTCAATTTAGTAAGATGCCTTATGTTAGCTTGGGTTCCTAGAGATGTCTTAGGTTTATAGTCTTATACTGAGACATCAAAATCTACATTTAACAGTGGTGGTAAAATTCTAAATTAGTTTAGCCATTCTTTAACTCCTAAAATAACTAAGATGTTGATATTTTGCCAAGACTGGTTATGAAGCTCACTAGGACCTATTAAACTTGAGGAAAACTTGCATGATCTTGAAAACTATGAATCATGTACAAATTCAAATTAAATATGCTCCACTTTATTCTTTTATAATTTCATCTTATTTACCATTTATCTTTGCCATTATGTTTTATGGCTTAAATGTTTATGTTTTTATTGTTGTCAACCTTAAAATTATACAAAAGTCTAAAATCATAAGAATATTTGATATATGTAATTTTTGTATATAATTTTAGCTAAGAATTATATAATATAGTTTTATTTTTGAGTCTTGATTCTCATTCTTTCACGCTTTTAATTGATTTAGTGTTTAATAAAGGCAAAAGAGGAAAATGTTAGAAATCTCTAAAAAAAAAAAGAAATCGAAGCACTATATGGATTAAAACCTTTACAGGAAGATTAGACTTAAGTGGTTAGAAAAAGAATTTTAAAAGGATACATGATCAGAGTTTAACCTTTACACAAACACATGCAAAGTTCCTAAGAATAACTAATAACCATAAGAGGCTCAACCAAGATGCAACCTAATTTCACTGCTTAGTTCCAAAGTTGTGCAATACAGAGGAACCCACCTCTTGGCATTTAACAAGATGTGTGATTCTCATCCAAGACTATGCATCACCTCTAAGTTCATTTTTCAAGCTTCCAAATCAACTAAGAAGGGAATATTAACTTATACATGCTCATTAGGAGAGGTTAGATAATGATTATAAAGAGTATTGAAGACTTTTGCTAAGGAGAACACAAATTTCATTAAAGATTGGAGATTTTCAAAGTTGCTTAGGATGAACCTTTTTGCTTCTGGGGATTTCGTAAGGTAATTATCTCTTAAACTTTTTCTTATTAATTTGTTATATCCATTTGATATAATATTTTTGTAATTTTCTTTATTTATTCTTCAATCAATAGTATAAGTAGCTAAATTTTTGTTCTAGGGATTGGGATGTAACCTTTAATTTCTTATGGCTATTTATTAAATTATAACTTTAAATGATTTTAAGTTATCTTGATTTAGTAGTAATATGCTTTAATGTCTTCCATGTATTAAGGCCTAATACTTATATGTCCACAGTCATGTATGAAGTAGTGAGATTGGAAGCATGATACTAATTCATAAATTGCTATACCTGGGATGATTATAACTTAGAGATAAACATAATCCTAAAAGATCCTTAAAAATTAACAATAGGGCTTAAAGAATTACTATTAAAGCTTTTGTGATCATGATAGCATATGTAAATTTAAT
This sequence comes from Omphalea diandra, assembly GCA_949677035.1. Classification (NCBI taxonomy): domain Eukaryota; kingdom Viridiplantae; phylum Streptophyta; class Magnoliopsida; order Malpighiales; family Euphorbiaceae; genus Omphalea; species Omphalea diandra. The sequence continues at coordinate 17,126 of CATIWR010148986.1, forward strand.
AGGAATGTACCTAGTATAGCTTGAAAAAGTATATTAGACAAATTAAGGCAAATGATTTTTAAGATATAACTTACATATATTCAAAATCAATTCAAGAGTATAACTATAAAAATTAATATGGTGAAGCCTAATTTCTTAAAAGTTTCTCCTTATAAGAAAATTTTTTGTTACAATTCTTCTCTTTCTTCCATTATGAGCTAATTTTCTTTATGCTAGGGTTGTAGAAGGATCTTGTTTAACTTTTATGATTATCTAATTTAAGTTCTTTTGATTTTATTCATCATTGTGTTAGCAAGCATTGTGAACATGCATGTTTATTGATTAAAGGGCCCTTAATCATATTCAGTTTTGTGAATTGACTATCAAGAGATGTTATTTCATGAAATGAACCTTTAATAATTCCCTTAATCTATTATGTGTTGAGAGACCTTAATAAATTATTATTATCATTAGGATCTTTCATTATTTGACAATTATATGATGTTTAATATTATATTGAAAGACCTTTAGTTTAACATGTTCTTATATATTAATTGATACCCGAGAGAGATTAATTAATCACTTAAGTGATTTGATACTAACACTATATGAATGAACCAACTGAATGAAAGATTAAAAGCCATAAGTGGCTAACAAGTGAAGTTGAATCCTTAGCTAACTTCTTCTATTGATTGTTTTCTTTGCAATGATTTTGTTTATAGTTTTGTTAGTTTTAATTATTAGTTTAAACATTCTTTTATTTAGGATTTCTAAATAATATAAGAAATAAGACGCTTAGTAGTTATTATATGACCCCTATAAGAACTATATCCGTACTATTGTTCACTTTATTACTTGACAATCTCTGTGCTTGCTATTCAAGGGGTTATTATATATAGCACTAACCCATCATCAAGTTTTTGGCACCATAGCCAAAGGTCAATGACATTAATAGTAGGTAATAGTTTCTATATTAACCTAGAATTTTCTTTTTATTTTTATATAGTCTGTATTTCTTATTTTCTTTTGTTTACTTATATGTGATTAGAACTTAATGACATGGATGTGATCAAGGCATTACAAACTCAGGCATTTATCCTTACTAAACAAATAAAATTCATGACTTATAATGTGATTTCTTCTTCTTTTTTATAAGTGGTATGCAAATTTTGTAGAGAGATTGGCCATAGAAGCATAACTTGTTAAATGATGAACCCTTTTACGTGAGATCAAGCTTTATGAGGAATTTTAATCACCAACCTAGCACTCCTTATTATAATACCTACAATCTTGGTTGGCAAAATCACCCTAACTTTTCTTAGTTTAATAATGATTATTTAAACCCTAATTTTCAAACTCCCCCTATTTTTCATTAACCACTAATTTACCAACATCAAGAGAAAAAGTCTAGCCTAGAAAACACGTTAGAGAAATTCATCACCAAAATTGATGCAAGGTTAGAAAACCAATATGAGATGATGCAAAGATTAGACATAAAGCCATAAAAATATTCTTCCTTTTTCCATAACCTTGAGATTCAAATGGGACGTATACATAATGCCTTAGACTCTAGATCTTTTAATATCATACCTAGCACCTCCAAACCTAATCCTAAAGAGCAAATGAAAGCAATTATATTTTAAGAATGCCTTTATCTAAAGCATTTGAAAGGTTATAAAAAGAAAAGGGTATTAAAACCCCTAGCAGTAAGGCCACCTCCTGTCTTATGTTTTCATCCTCCAAATGGGTCATTGATTTATGAAGAAGAGGATAAAAAGCTAATTAAGGAAGACAATCAAAGGGTGGAAATCAATCCTTATATGCTCCTATACCTTTTCTTTCAAGATTAAAGAAGCAAAAGGAGAACAAAGACATTTGTGTAGAAAGGATATCATTGACTTTAGAATATTAACCATTGACTTCATTCTTTCCCGAATATATCATAGTTGTTACTCAAAATTTTATAAATCGTGGTCGCAACACTTGTATAGCTACTACGGCCTACTTATAATTGTTGTGCATTAATTCATTTGACACTCAAATAGTGCCTTTTCCATTTTTAATGCATTTTTTTTCATTTTTTATACCCCTTTACATTCCCCTTTATCTATTTTAACCTTATTTCTACACTTTCTCTCATTTCTCTCTCATCTCAATCCATAATCTTCTTCTTCTGATCATATTTCATCTTTCTATCATACTTCATGGCTCCCAAGAAATTTACTAGATCAGAGAAAGGAAAGGGCATAGCCCAATCCTCATTCCCTCCACGAAGGTCCTATCTTCCTCTTCATAAAATAAAAGGAATAACCAAGAAGGAGAAAGACCAATATGAAGCAAATAAGAGGAAGATTATTCAACCAAACCACTTCCGTTCAGAATTCATGCTAGTCATCCTTCATCTTGATAGGGAAATAAAAGGGTATCTCAATAACTTATGTTGGATAAATTTCATCTACCAAAATGAGCCCAGTTATGAGATGATAGTTTAAGAATTCATGTGCACCATGCACATTTGCAAGGATGTCACTTCTTCAACAGGTATGTGTGGTGTTATCTTTTGATGCTTTGGAAAAGCATATTACATCACATATGTAAAAATCTGCTCACTTTTCAATCTTCTTCTCAATGATCATGACCCCTTTAATCTTTCTTCCACTAATTTCATTTATTCTGATTTTTGGAAGGACATCTCTATTGAAAAGATACATGATCTAAAGAAATCAATCTCTAAAAATATCAAAACCTTATCCTATTGGCTTCTTCATCACATCATAACCTTTTTTATCAATGCGAAGGGTGATGGCAATGAAAAAGTCTCCTAAAAAGACTTGATCTTCCTCTACTGCCTTATTATCAAAGTTCCTATCTAAATCAGTAGATCAATTAAAACATATAAGCATGAAAACCAAGTCCCAATTTCTTCTTCGATCTCATGTGACTGCCATTTATAGACAAATAGGGGCTTTAAACCTTAAAATTAAGGCTAACATTACCCTTTCCTATGATCCTAGCAAACATCTTCCTGATCTCACATATCTACTCAATGTCAAAGCTATGAAGGCCAACACCTATGAATATCTGCTTAGTGCTTAAGGTGTGAACATCCAAAAAGTGTCCTAAGCATCCAAAAGGAAAAGACTTGTGATTGAAAAGGAGATATGCCTTAAGAGGAGCTTCCCCAAGCCTCCAAAGGTAAGGGAAAAGCAAAGAATCCTCATCTTCTCAATCTTCTTCTAAATCCTCCCTTGCCAAAGTCTTTAAGTTTTTGAAGAACGTCTTTAAGAGACTTAACTTCCTTCAACACCTTTATGAAGACAAAATGGAGATAAAAAAACAAGCTTAGCATTAAGAAGTGTTACCATCCATATTTTGCTTTTTTCGATGCAAGAGAAAAAGAAGAGGCACCCCAAGCATATGAAGGTATTGAAGAAAAGGAGGAAGACAATAATGATGATGATGATGATGACATATCTCCTAACCTTTATATTTTTCCTTCTTTTTTTCCTTCTTCTATTTTTCACCTTCAATTTTTTTTTTGTTTTTTGTTTATAGCTTACTAGTACTGTATGATTAAACATCTTTGAATGTTTAAATGTGTTTATGCAATCATTTTATATCATATCATATCATTAATAAAAGTACTATGTATGTTCTACTCTAATTCTCAACTAATTGCACTTATGGTTGTTTATTGAAATTGTGATTGTAATTACATCTATACTTGTAATCATCCTTTTTTTTCCTTCTTAATTTCCTTTTTTTGATCTTGACAAAGGAGGGAGAATTGACTTCACATACAAAAGGAAAACATATCCATTAATTTGATTAAAGGGGAGCATTTTCATCTTCATAAAGTAATTAATCATACATCTTCTTAACCTTAGATATCACCATCACTTTGATTTATCAATAGACTTTAACTTCTCAATTGAGTTCCAAATTCTTATAACACTTAAGAATACACAGTTAATTTTTTATCCTTTACATACTGAATCTAAGTTGTTAAAATAAAAAAAATGGGAGATTATTGGACTAGGTTGGTCAAACCTAGGTGAAAGCTCTCTTTTGATCTTGACAACATAGATTGATTGGTTTTAATCATCCTTTCTAAGTGTTATGATTACAGAAATAGAGTTAAAATCTCAGGAGAAGTTGAATGGAGATGAAAATCAATTTTAGATCTTCAGTCTCTCCTGCTTCCTCCTAAGTAGCAACTACTTCCATGTCAAAACTTGGATGGATTTTGGATAGGCCCTTTCATGGTTAGTGTTGTGGTGGAAGTCTTAACCACAACACTCAAATCATTAATGGAAAGCTTCTGAAAACTAATAGGAGTGCAACAAGCATTAAAAAGTTATTTGAGGATTTAAACGTCACGAATGCTACCACTATGTCAAGGGCGCAATACTCCTTCAACATAAACCAAATTTTACTCAAGCTGATTAGCGATCTAGGCTCACAACCAACTTCGCTGGCATGACCTTAGTCATGACCGCTACCCTCTTATCACATCCGAGATCGTTGAGTCGTAAGAGAGGGTCTCAATGGCTAGTTTGATAAAGAACCAATATTGTACTGCCACGTGTACTAGTTGTTAGACACAATTAAAGATCTTAACTGTGAATAAGCAAAATCTAGAGCAAAACATTAGTCGTGTCCATGACTTTCTTGTCTCGATCGTAACTTTCATCTAACAAACATTAAATGCTGGATTTTGCCACCAACTTTGGAGATATGGAGCTAGTTTTATTCCTTACGTCTCTTTAGCAGGTGAAATCTATAAATACTCCAATAACTGGATATAAATGCCAGAGAATAACATTTACTAAGGCCAAACTCTTGCAATTTGATTTCTCTACTCTCTCTCTCTCTCTCATTTTTTCTTTATAATTTAAGTTGCAATTGGTTTGGTATCAGCCTTTAAACACCTTTTAGATTTGGTATGAGAGTGAGCCAATAGAAAACTCTAATATAGGTTTGAGTGTTAGCCTTGGGAAACACTTATAGGATTATGTGTAAGCCTTTGTAAAACACAGATTGTAAAGTTTGGTATAAGCTTATAAAAACACCATTTAATATTAGTGAAACACCCAACTGGAAGAATTAAGGAGTAGATGTAGGGGTTGGTTAATACCCAAACCGTTATAAACTCTTGCATCTTTTATTCTTCTACTCTCTCTTATAAGCTTGCATCACTAACCTTCCCTCTAAAAATTTAAATTTCCCACCAATTCAACCCTCTTTCTTCTTGGTTTATAAGGGCCAACATAAAATATCACCATGATGAAAGCAACCTATAAGGATTTGACTTTAGAATTTCTCAGTATCTTTGAATTAGTTTATAGAAATGTACCTCCTTATATTTGATAAGTGTATTGTATACACATATTTTTAGCATAATAAACTTGAATATATTGTTTCTTTTTCTATTTTGGTCTTTAAAAATGAACTAATCTATAGTTTTGTTATTTTTAAAGGTACACTCGAGTTCAATTTAAATTAAGGTTCAAAGATGGCTTCATATATGATAATTAAAGATAATTAGCTTCTAAAATGAAGATTTGATAAAGAGGACATCATAGAAATCAAATTTGAAGATTTGGAAAAGGAGATTTTAGAGTTGGGAGAAGGAATAATTAAGGATGGGAGATTAAAAATAGTGTATGACTTACATCTAAGATATGCACCCTTCTTTAAAAGTTTCAAAGTTGAAATCAAAAGGGTAACTTGTCATGCATCACTTATGTCTAAGTTGTGTAATATAAAAGTAATAATCCATGACTTGCATCCAAGTTGTGCAAAGCCATATTTACCATGCATAGAGAAGCCATACATGCCTTCCCTAAAACTTCACTTTTGTGTCTTAAAGCTTCCCAAACTTTTATCCTACTTGGGCTTGTAATACCACTATATATATAGATATTTTAGGCAAAATTTGATGGTAGCAAACATAAAAACACATTATTAACATTAGAAGAGACAAAAAAAAATGTTTTTCATAGCATTAGTTTAAGAATTCAAGAAAGATCAAAGGTGTTCTCATTTCAAGTTATTTGGAGTAGTTCTAACTCTTTTGTTCTAATTCATTTAGTAATTCAATATGATTATGATTTCTCCATCTACCTTTGATTCTTTGAATAATATATTCATGAACTAAGTTTGTTAGCTCCAGGGATATTATAGTAACCCATCATTATGTTATCAATGAGACATCAGTTTATTTTGACATATGCTTTATTTTGATTAATGTTATGCAATCTTGATTCATTATTTATGTGCTTCATTCTTTACATGATTAAAGAACTCCTTTCATGTTTGATTCAAGGTACCATGTCAAGTAGCAAAAGTGGAAGCATAGAATTAGTTTAGTAAACAATGAACTTAAGAGTTATGACTTAGAGATAAGCATAATTTTAGTAAGATGCATATGTAATTGCCAAAAGAACTTAATGAATTGTTATTGATCTTTGTAATCATTAAAGTAGACACAAATTAATAGGAATATAAGTAATATAGTTTGAAAAAGGATTTTAGGTACCTTAGAATGATTCATCTTTAAGATTTAAACATATGCATGATCAAGATGGATTCATAGTTACAAACATAGTATATTGATGTTGCGAGCCTCAAATCCCTAAAATGTTTCCATCTTATAAGATTTCCTTTGAATTTTGGAGTTAATATTAATTGTAGGTTATTAGTTAGTTTTACTTTGTTAATCAATTTGCTAAATATTATTAAGACGTAATTAACATTGATAGTTTTAAATCTATCCTCCTGGGATCAACATTCTATTCACTTTACAGTACTTACTATAATATTGTGCACTTACAACTATATTAAAATCAATATTCTCGATAGCATGACTTTTATATTGTTTGGACAATCATTTTTTTTTACCTATTCTTGTTCTTAAAGATATTTTTAGTTTTGGTAATTATGGGCTTCGTTATTCTCCTCTTGAATATAATGAACAAGTTTTTTAGCAGGAGACAATTAGGTATAATATTGTGTTTCAAGGGGATCATTCCAAGTCAACTAAAATCAAGAGTATTCCTTTTAGATATATGCATTGATTTATTACATATATAGTCATTAGTAAGGGAGAGAATAATGGTGTTTCGAATGAATTTGAATTGTTCTTTTTATGGTGTATGGTCAAGGGAAAAAAATAACTAATATATATATTTATTTAGCTAACTAATTATTGCATATGATAAAGCTAAGTATAAAAAAATTATTCATGGCTTTTTTGTTACCAAATTGTCAAACATTTAAAGGCATTTGATTCTTCTAAAACTAGTATGATGAGTTGTAGGGGGTTTAAAGTACTTTGATTTTAGTTTTTTTCCTCTACAATTGAGTTCGGTGCAACGAGGAGGAGATTAGTATGTTTTAATAGACACTAAAGCCAAGAAAGGTCTATCAAATGCAAAAAAAAAAAGGAGAAATGTCTTTATTGCAGGTGAAGACATGTTTAAAAGCATTTTATAGTCGTTTTTAGGACTTTTAGGATGTCATACCAATTAGTTTACACATTTCTAGGACCACCTTACAACCTACTTCCAATATGTTGACTTCCATTATCCACCATCACCGTTACCATTAGATGTTTGATTGATTGTATTCAATTGGGAAAGTTTCATGTTTTCTTTTTTGTTTATGAACTTTTATGTTTATGTTTAACTTATACTTATTTGTTGTACATAGTATGTAGTAGGCATAATTTTATAACTTAAGGGATTTATCTAGTTATTTCCTCAAATTTAATGTTTTTTGTTTTTCAATAATGTATTTCGCAATTGTATGACACTTTTTAGACTAAAATGGAATATTCAAATATCTTATAGATAATAAATTGGTCCAATAATTACAAAATCATCTTTAAAAGGGGTGTATGTGCTTATCATTTTTATTTATCCTTTAAACATTAAAGACATTGATGGATTCAAGTGTGAGAGAGAACAATTTTGGGTGAAATTCCTTTTATTTCCTTTTTCTTTTCATTCTCTTATTTAATTCCTTATTTAGGATAAATTTAAGAAAGTTTTTAGTAATTTGCTTAACAAATTTACATTTTGAACCCTTTCTAAGGTAGAAAATACAAATAAGCATATGAGAATTTTAAGTGTTTGAGTCCTTTTAATAAGCATTTAGTTAACAATAATGTTTAAATTACTTTAGGATCTTATATACATTGATTATTGCATCTTATATGATAAACACTTGTTTAAGAAAATTGTATGCAAATTAGTAAATTTTTTAGGTTTGTCACTAATTTTAGAACTTGGCATGCAATTTTTTTAGAAGAAACTTTAATTCAAACTTGATTGAGGAAAGGATTTAGGCTTTATTTATTTTTAACCTTATTTTAGCCATCTTATATACCCTTTTATATGATTATGTTGGTTTGCTCTTTTAAGCCTATTGAATGTACTTTTTGAGTTTATATAGTTTTTTCTTTGTTAACACATATTTATCCTTAATCATATAAACTTATTATTATAGACTACCCTTTTCAAGAGAACTAATTAATCAAAAATATTTTAGGTGTGAGAATTTAATATTTATTTAATGATGCAAGTGTTTTTTTAAATATTATTGAGATTAAATATGAGTTTGCATGTTAAGGATGACATATGTAAAATTAGTTTTGGGGGTTGTATAAATTCATTATATCTTCATTTAAGAATGCAAATATTGGTTATGTTGAGTTTTTTTTTAAAAAAAAAAAAGAGAAGAATATTTCTTATATTTGGTGTGTAAGTATTAAAAATCTAAAATAATATCTTTCTACATGCTTATTTACTCAAATATAATAATATCTTAGGTATGTTGCTTTGAGAGATTGAGGAATAAAATGATAAAGTCTACATGAAAAAAATGAGATATTAATGGTACAGTCTTCTTAGATTAATATGACATGAATGTTATAATTCTCATGTGAGGAAATAACATTTCATTTAGTTTCTTTATTTTGCTATTCTTATTTTTTCTTTGATGAGCCATCACATTAGCCTAATGTTACAAGCCAAATAAAGACCTTTTGATCTTCTTGAAAGTGTGGATTGGATTAGTGGAGAAAGATTGAATGTTTTTAAGTAGAGAATTGTGAAAATGATTATTTTGGTAAATTTAAAAGTTGCTAATATGTTAATGATTTGTCTAAAATTCATTCAATTAAGGATATATTATGTCCTTTTTTTTTACATGTTCTTAAGTAGTTGATTCAATTCTATTAATTTTTAGCTTTAAAATTGAGATTTAAGCATTTCAAATTAATGATATTATTTTATCTTAAGTATCCATTGATTTAAATTTTGATGAAGATTGTTATAAGAATTTTGCTTTTATTTTGATCTGTTTACTTAAGGACACTCATTCTTTTAAGTGTGGAAGGACAAACATTCTTTTAAGTGTGGGGATTTTGATATATGTAATTTTCATACACAATCTTAGCTAGAAATTAGAGAGTATGGTTTTGATTGTTTTGTTTTTAATAAAAGAAAAAGGAGGGAAAAGTTAAAATCGTAAGGAAAAAAAAAAAGCTAAACATGACCTAGATCAAAGCCTTTAAGGGAATATTAGACTTAAATGACAAAAAAAAAAACAAAAATTTAGAATCATGCACTACTTGAGTCCAAACTTTGCATGAGCTCATGCAAATTTCCTTAGAGCCACCTATGACTACAAGAGGCTCAGATAAAATGTATGACCCTAATCCAAGGTTGTACATGTCCCTTCAATCCTAATTGCATAGATTAGATCTAAGGTGTGCAATACATTGAAAGCTGGCATTTAACATTTGACAAGATGCATGGCTTGAGTCCAAGGTAGTGCATTACTTTTGAGTTTGCTTTTCAAGCTTCCTTATTAGTTAATAGAGGAGTATTAGCTTATATATACTCAGTGAGAGAGTTTAGATGATGATTATGAGGAGCACTGGAGAGACTTTTACAAAAGAAAACACAAATTTTATTAGAGATTAAAGATTTTCCAAATTAGTTGATTAGGATTAATATTCTTTTTTTCTTAAGAGGATCTCTAAAAGGATTCTTTCTCAAACTTCTCTTTATTAATGTGTTTTATTAATTATATATAGTGTCTATACAATTCTTCTTTGTTTGTTCTTCAATCAATTGTATGAGGAGCTAAATTTCTTTTCTAGGGACTGGGATATAACCATTAATTTTTCTATAGTTATTAGTTGAATTATGATTTTGAATTATGTTGAATTATCTTAATTTAATAATTCTATGTTTAATGTCTTGCATGTAATAAGGCCTAATACTTAGATGTTTAAAATATTGATTGAAGTAGCAAGAATGGAAAAATGATACTCGTTAATAAATTGCTAAACCTAAGGTAGTTGTGGCTTAGAGATAAGTGCAATCCCAAAAGATTCTTAGAAATTGACCATAGGGCTTAATGAATTGTTATTATACCTTTTATGATCATGAGAGTATATGCAAATTTAATAAAAATATACCTCATATAGCTCGAGAGAGCATATTAGATAAATTAAAGCAATTGATTTGTAAGATATATCTTATACATATTCAAAATCAATTCAAGAGTATAACATAAGAAATTAATATGGTAAAATCTAGTGGCCCTAAAAGATTATTCTTATAAGAATTTTTCTATTACAATTATGTAGTTTATTATTTTAATTAGAAAATTATTTAAATTACAAACTTTAAAACTGATTTGCTAGACAATAAAAAGATTTAGTAATTACTGTAAGCCTAAGGCACCAAGAAGGGGAGTTGAATTAGTGGCTTATTTTTTAAAATTAAAAGGAAGGTTTATGTGTTTGGGAAAAGAAGATGGGGATAAGAAGAATCAACACAAAGGTTTATGGTGGTTCGGGTGTTAACAAAACCTACGTTCACTCCCTAATTCTACACAATTAGGTATTTCACTCATCTAACCTGGTGTTTCCAAGCTCACACCAAACTTATACAACTTGTGTTTTGTGGCTCACACAAAACCCTTACTACTTATGTTTTCTAGGCTCACATAAAAACCTCTCATAAGTGTTTTGTATAAGCTTACACTTCAACCTATTACAAGAGTTTTAGAATCTTGGCTAACTCTCAACCTATTTACAATGGTATTTATTGCTCACACTAAATGATCAACAACACTTAAAGAAAAGTAAAAGAATAAGTAGCAAATTGGCAAAAGTTTGGTTACAATTAATTCAATTCTCTTACATTTAAATCTGTTTGGTGGAGTATTTATAGCCCACATCCACCAAATAGACGTTACTCTAAAACTATCCCAAAACCTCTAAGTTGTGCTAGGCAGATTTTGCATTAAATGTCTATCAGGCAGAAGTTATGGTCGCTACTATCATTTCATGGTCGTGAATTTTCAATTTGTACAGAGCTGAAAATTGAGGCAGAGAACCCCATTCTGTGTCTAACGGCTAGTCCACATTTCCTTCATCCATTGGTTATCCAAAAAAAATAGTCGATGTGTTCTACCTACTACTTAAAAGTCACGGTCACGAGTTGTCTTTGCTTAGGCATGACTGAGATCGTGAATTTCTCTATTTAGAGAGGAAACTGTAACTTCTTGAGTCATGGTCATGATAAAATATTCGCCCTTATGATTTTTAATTTCCAACAGTTCTTTTTGACACTTGGCGTGTTGTAGCTATAGCTTTGGTTCCCTCCTTTGTCACTATGAAATTCACGATCGCAACCTCAGACGTGAATTCCTCTATGACTCAACCTTATTTCCTTCGACTAAGTCACGGCTGCGAATTGGCCTGCGAATTCCTCTGACCTAACTCCATCCATCCTTATAACTGATTCATCGTTGCGATTTACAGGATACAGATGGCGAATTTGGATGACCTTGTCAAGGTTAGAGATTTTGATTTCCATCCAAATTCTAATGAAAAATCTATCTTATAAACAACAAAACAACACTTAATGAAAACATTAGCACTAACCAATCTCTATTGTCGAGATTAAAAGAGGTTCAAGACTTAGGTTTGACCAATTTAGTTCAACAATCTCCCCCTTTTTTATTTTGACAACTTAGATTGATCTTAAGGAAAATCAAATGCATGAGTTATGAAGTTAGGATGGTCAATGATGATATGATTAATCAATACTTAAAGAATTTATAGTCAATGATTAAAGAAAGATTCAAAGTATTCTAAGTTTGAAAAAAAAATGTTCCCACTCAACTTATGCTTATCTTAAGTACATTACTTTTTTTCTCTTTATACTTCTCTCTCCCTCTATGGCAAGATCAAAAAAGGATAAATATGGAAGAGTAAATGAATTGTATAAAGGCGAGATAAAAAGATCAAAAGGAGCAAATAATAACTCACATAATTATAAGAGTTGCAATTACACAATATAATAAAAAAGATTGCAATCACATGGCGTATGAGACAAAGAATTACACATCAAACACTTTTATTTATTTATAAAATGTGGGATCAACAGTGTTTACATCAATAAATTAAAGACAAAATAGAAAAAACAGAGATCCTAAAGACAATCTAAAAGATAGGAGAACCGTCATCATCTCCAGAATCATCTTATTCTTCACTATCTCCTTCTCCCTCAGCTTCATCACTCGCCTCAACTTCTTGATTGTCCTCCTCTTCTGGTGTGTCCTCTCAACCTTCAAAATCTGGAAGATGGCAAAGAGGAGCACCTATTTTCTCTTGTAAATCCACCAAGTCACTATGCAAGTAGGAAAGGGGGAGAAATCTTCTTTTGAGCATCCTCATCACCTTGTCCAATTTTCGGTTGATGGTCGCAAGAGAGATTTTTGACTTAGGTTTTGGTTGAGAAAGTGGGACTTGTTGTTCTCCTTCTTCAATGATAAGCCTTTTTCTTTTGGAGGCTTGGGATGTTTCCAACATTTTTGCTCCAAAAGCACCCAGAGAATAAGCATAGGAATCAGGGTGAATAGCTTTTGCATTGATGAGGTAAGTGAGATCCATAAAGTTTTAAAAGGGAAGAAGTCTTTTAGTAAGAAATTTTTCATTTTCCTCATTAAGAGCACAACATATCAGTAGATGGAAGTTATATGAGAAGGGAGAAGAAATTGACTCTTTGGTTTAGTGCTTATGTGAATCAGTTGACCAACAAGATAACAACCAATTTGTATCAGCTTGTTTTTTAAAAGACAGAAAAGGAAAGCAAGATCCTTTTAGGACACTTTTTAATTATCATCCTTTCTTGCATTAATAAAGAAGGTGATGATACGATAAAGTGTCCAAAAAGGTAGGGTCAGATGTATTTGGCTAAAGGGGTTTTGGAGTCATGTTTAGTCTCGATGGAAATCTTAAACCAAAACTCAGAATAGATAACATCAAGAGTGGAAATGATGAACGAAATGTCATTTCTAACTTGAAGGTTGAAAAGATTGGATAATTGTTCAAAGGTGATAAAAAAAAAAAAAGGTCTCCAAAAGCATGAAATACTAACCCGTATTGGCCGACATGAGATTCTGCTCTCCGACTTAGAGTCACGGTACATATGAACTCATGCACTATTTCTTCATATCCAGGCTCATCACGAAATATGAATTTGTTCCACCTCAGGTTAGAAAGAAATGTATGGATGTCATCTTTAATTCCCAGCGACTTAAGAAGAAAAGTAGAAGGGATTTTATTTGGTAGTATGATTTTGAAGGCATTCGCCTTGTAGTGATCCTTCACTTCTTTTGTAATCCCTTTCATCTGATATAGAGTCGAGGGTCCAGAAAGTTGTGCTACTAACTTTTCCTTCTCTGCTCTTGAAGTTTTATTAAGGACCATTCATAATTGAAGGAAGATTTGAAGATTTGAGAGTAAGGAAAAAGATGGATTGAGATATCTTAGCAAGAGTGATGAAAAACACTGTTTGGGGGTTTATATAAACTAAGAAAAGGTGTGAAAATGGCTAAAAATGGTCATAAATGAATTAAATGAAGGAGTGTAATGGTTGGTAATTAAGTCACTTAAATGTGTGGCAGTTACCCAAATTCGCAATCGCGATTAGAGAGTCGCGACCGCTAATTCTGAAAAATATGAGTAAGAAATAAAAAAATCCTCAGAAAATGGCTCATTAATGGTCAAAAGCTTTGAAATTTGAACAAATTTGCAGTGGGGATTGAAAGTCACGACCGTAAATTGATGGTTGTCAAATCTAAGTTAAGACTCTCTTATGATCTTGATAATACAGATTGAAAGATTATAATGTCAATTTTAAGTGTTGTTTTTGTAAGATAGAATCTCATTAGAAGTTGAATAGGAGTCATTAGAATCAAAAAACTCCAAGTATTAAAAATCTGCCTTTGAAATTACCGACCGTGAATTTCAATAGCGACTGCAAATTTCAGAAACAACATCTCCATGTTAGAGAGACGATTTAACGGTGACAATCAGGTCCGAAAAGGAGAATAACGATCATAAATTTGAAGTAATGATCGCGAATTTTAAGATCCATTAAAAATATCCAACAGTTACTTTTTGAAGAAACCAATGGTTTCATGCTAAGTGGACTAGCCATTAGACACAGTTCAAAATTAGTGACCGCAAATTCAGTCTCGACCATGAATTTTGTTGAGGATTTAATGCAAGATATGTCTAGCACAACTTGTAGATTTAGGCATATTTTCTTTGTAATGTCTCTTTGATGGTTATTGTCTATATATACACCACCAAATGGACTTGAATAAAAGAGGAAAACCACTGATTGTGCTAAAACTGTTGCAAAGTTAATTCTCAACTTTAATTTTTTATTTCTTTGTACATAGTTCGGTGTGAGCTTTAAACACCTTGGGTTTGGGTCTGAAATTGAGCCCTTGTATAGAAAACTCTTATTTAGGTTTGAGAGTGAGCCTTAGAAAACTCTTGTATAGGTTTGAGTGTTAGCCTTGGGAAAACACTTGTAATGTTTGGTGTGAGCCTAAAACACTAGGATTGAGTGTTAGCCTTGGGAAAACACTTGTAAGGTTTGGTGTGAGCCTAAAACATTAGGTTGAGTGTGAGCCTTGGGAAAATACTTGTAAGGTTTGGTGTGAGCCTAAACATAAGTTGAGTGTGAGCTTGTAAAACACTAGTGATTAAGTTAAACACCCAATTGGTGAATTGGGGAGTAGATGTAGGGTTAGTTAATACTCGAACCACTATAAAACTCTTGTGTTCATTCTCCTTATCTTTCTTTAATCTTTCATATTTGTAAACTTCCTCCAAAATCAAAACTTCAAATTTGCCACTAATCAACCCCCCTTTCTTGGTGTACTAGAGCCAACAATTACAATTATCATGGTATAAATGTGTTTGTTTTGTATTTTTATCATTTATTGTTTTATTTATGTTTGATTCCATTTTACAATAATAAAATAATTTAATTATTATCTATTTTATCTTACTTTGATAATTTATTATGTGCCTACTCTATTACTTTATTATTGCTTTACTAGTCTACTTTTGCTTTTATTATGGTGGAACTATTGACAGGGGCTACAAGTGTTCATAATTGATATAATTGCTTTTTATGATGTCTAATGGTGGAGGACTTATGGCATCTAGCAATTTTATATGGCAAACCATAATGATGACATTGCAATTTGGATTATAATTTAGCATATGAAGAATCAAGTGAAATAAAGATATATTGTGTTCAATCTTTTTCTTTTATTTCCACAAGTGTAGTGTATTTTGTGAATTACAAGTTTGTGTTATGTGTATAATATTATAAGTGTAAAACTATAAGCTATCTAGGGACTTAGTGACTTAGTCTTGCTTGGTTGTAATTTAAATATGCACTCTGTAAGTATTAGTAGTATAAGTGATTAAGTATTGCTGCTATTTATGCTTAATAACCACTATTTAATTCATATTTTGCATGCATTTCCATTAATCCATTGCTTATTAGTTAGTAGTTAATAGTTAATAGTCTTGTTATTAGTGATATTTTCTATTTTGATTGAATTCTTGATGAAATGATGATAACAAATAATCTTAATGTATGACCAACGATGATGTATTTATAAGTCCAATTAAGTTGCATTTTGTTAAAAATTGTTTGTTAAACCTTAAGATTCTAATTCTTTTTTTTTTTATTATTACAAGCAATTATTACTTACTATTATATATGCAAGTATGTTTATATGAATTTAGGTCCTTCACTCTAATTATTTCAAACTTTTAAGTCTTAAGTTCAAAGGAATATCAATCAAGTGCTAAAAGACTTCCTTGGACCTTTGTATGAAGCATACTTAACCTAAAAGATCTTCTAATAAGATTAGAAGCCTTTTAAAAGCCTTTAGAAAGCTCAAAAATTGAGTCAAGTGATGAATGTTGTTAGAGCGCCCATAGGTGAACACCCTTTTATGAGATATTACGCCAAGCTATGTAAAGTATAACATTTGAATGATTGTTCATCCTAATAAAATGTCCAACAACCCATATAGAATAATATCACAATAATTCAAAAATTCATTTTGGCCATCTAAATTATTTGAAAAACATAAACCCTTATACAAAAATTATGGAACGTCTATTCACTAGTAAGGAATGATTATTCTAAAGGCATTTTACTATTAGAGCATTGGAACACCCATTTAGGCCATTTACATTTCAAATACCTTACAATGATTATTCAAGCATAAAAGAACACCTATTCACTAAAGACTAAAATCCTCTTAAAGACACTGAACATTGGAATGGCTAAAATAGCTTTTGAAATAATTTTTCAAGAAGAGTAGAAAGCTTGTTCAATCTAAAAGAATAGTTGTTCAAGCTCCAATCATGTGCTTAGTAAGTGTTAACTCCTTAGGCATTAATTACAACTTTCTATATTAATATCACATCTTAGGTTGAGTATATAATCTTTATCTTGGAAATGCTTAACTTATGTCTAGTTAGCAAGTTAGAAAGACATGTTTAGTGCTCAAAAATCTATTAGTGATTCTAGTTTAGATAGAACTAGGATTGAAGTTTTAAGTAACATCCATAACTTATTCATAGAATATGACTCTCTAGTAGGGATATTAGAAAATAGGAGTAAGCAAGGATTATTTGTTGAACATCTACAAATTCTTGTTCATTTTATTTTCTTCTACCACCTTTTTTATATCGATTGAGCTCATTCATCTATGTTTTAAGAATTTTTCATTGCCTTATTCACCTCATATCTAGGGTTTAATCAGGAAAATACAACTATTTTTAGCCATCTTGTCCTTCTTTGACTCTCCCTAAACATGAGTTATGTAGTGTAATAACGAATTTAATGAATGAACTTCATGAGACCTCACTAATGTATAATGATTCATAAAACTCCTCATGTTCACCTAAAAAGAAATTAGGGATTTGAAAAATAGAAACTTAAGTTTTGAAAAAATGTATCTAAGTTTTCTAGGGGAAAGAAAAAATTAATATTATCCTTCAGGTTTAAAGAAGTTCATCTATTAAATATGGTCTTGGATACACTATTGCATTCTCTACTTCCACTTCTTTTACATCATCATCATCCACTATTACCTTTATGATGTCTAAGCAACCAAGGACACCTAACCCATAAGGTGTTAAAGCCCAAAGTACTTCATAAAAGGTGAATGCTAATGGTAAGTCATAAGTTCCTTCACTTAAGGCTAAAAATGTTTCATAAGCTTTTAGATCTAAAGAAAATGCTTAAGCACAAGCATACACAAGACCACCTTACCAAAAGGCCAGTCATGTATAAATGAATGTATGTATGTATGTATGTATGTATGTGTGTGTGTGTGTGTTATTTAACTTACACCTATGTGTGTGTGTGTGTGTGTTATTTAACTTACACCACTTAGAGATGATATATGCTTCATCATGCATTTTATAGGCTTAAAATTCAAAATGCATACTTTGATGGTGATTGTTTTTATTGTAATATGCATGGCTATATGGCTTATCATTTATAAGATAAGGATCAACAATGAGCAAGTGGCAAAGAATAACCCTTAAGGACCTTAGCAACTATGGGTGCCTAAAATTAGATGATTTATAATTATAACTATGCCTTCAAATCCACCATAGACAAAGATGAATGGTACTTCAATAGTGGATGCTCAAAGCATATGACTAAAAATGTAAAACTCTTTACCAAACATGACAACAAGAACCAAAATGGGAGGGTCACATTTAGAGATAATACCAAAGGAAAAATAATTAGTATAGACAATGTTAACGAGGATAAAGAACATATTCTTAATAAAGCATTGCTTATAAATGGTTTTAAACATAACCTCATTAGTGTAAGTCAATTATATGAAAGGAATTAAAGTTATGTTTGAGTTCCAAACATGATATGTAGCAATTTCATTGGTAGGAGGGTTGAAAATATTTTTGTCAAAATCCATGGTTAACACAAATGTTAAGTGTTTTATTACAATAATAAATGTGTAGCAATTTCATTGGTAGGAGGTTTGAAAGTATTTTTGTCAAAATCCATGGTTAACACAAATGTTAAATGTTTTATTACAATAATAAATGAAGGTTGCACTTGGCATAAGAGACTTGGACATACAAGTATGTAGCTAGTTGATTCCTTAAGATAGAAAGACTTTATGATATGTCTATCAAAGATAAAATTTATCAATAGAAACGTATGAGATTCTTGTTAAAAAGGTAAACAAGTTAAATCCTCCTTCAAGTCAAACACTAAGTAACATCCATTAAACCTTTCTAATTATTGCACATGGATTTGTTTGGCCTAAATTGAGTAACTAGTTTTGGAGGCATACATTATGCATTTGTAATTATTGATGACTATTCAAGGTTCATTTGGGGTTTACTCCTCTCTCATAAAATTTCTTGTAGCATATTTTTAATTTTTTTAAAAAAGTTCATAATAAAGAGGATTTAAAAATTATGAGTATTAAAAGTGATCATGAAAGAGAATTAATAATGAAATGTTTCAAAAGTTTTCTGATGAAAAAAAAAATTCATAGCTTTTCTACTTCTAGAACTCCTCAAGAAAATAGTGTTGTTAAAAAGAAGAGGACTCTACTAGAAATGCTAAGAACTATGTTAATGAATATGATTTACCAAAATATTTTAGAGTAATATCGGAAGGTCTAAAACTTGGTTCTTAGAGGTCTCTCATGAATAAGGACTCATTCCCTTAAGTGATGAGCATGAGGGGACTAAATTTGATGAAATGTGATTATTTTAATGATATAATGTTGACTGATTAATATATAATTTGAGTTATAAAGAATGACTATAAGATATGAAAGTAAAAGATGCTAAGGCATAATGAGCAAGTAACTTTAAGTTAAGATATGTAAGTAATAATATCTAAGAAATGATAATTAATTAACATCAATAAATGATAGAATTAGAGATTTAATAATGAAGAACATGTTAATATTTTTTATGGAATGAAGTTATGTTAAAGGATATGTTAAAAGAATTGAAGAAAGACGAGCTAAGGTACAAGCTAAGTTAGGTGCATGATTTTCGATGGCTGCTAAGGTATGTAATTGTGCTTAATGTGTGATAAAATGACATGTTAATGAAGTGTTTATATGTATTTTAGATACCTAAAGTTTTTATTTGAAATGTCTTAATAAAGGAAGGAAGACTTAGATAGTTGCATAGTTGTCTTATCTTAATGTCACTACCTATATTTGCTTAGTGTGCACCTAATGTACATTTAAATGACATGATAATGATGTGTTCTAGATGTATTTTAGATTTCTAGAGCTTTCATTTGAAGTGTGTTGAAGAAAGGAACAAAATGTTGGAAGCAAAGGTTCTAAAAGGTTAGAATGCTTTATTTAGGCATTTTAGACTTTTCACACACTTTTATCTTTACTTTCTCCCTAAAAAGAGTCTAAATCCATTTTACATCATTATTAAAGCCTAAAATGGTGTTTTAAGTGAATTGAGGAAAAGGATAAAAGGGTGAAAGCATAAGTTTATGGGTTGGAAGTAGCATTTTTTAGTGGACTTTTTTTAGAATTCTCCATTTGGGCTTTTAGCCTTTTTACACTCTTCTTCTTTATCTCCAGCCTAAATATGACTTCTTCTCCATTTATCTTTAGTTTTCAATAGTCAAAAACACTAATAAACTGTCCCAAAACCTCTATTTCATCCATAACTACCAAATTAAGTTAAGAGAATCAAGTTTGCTCATCCATCTTCTTCCATCTTTTAAGCAAGTTGGTGACTTTCTTATTTGTATTTCAAGAAAGTTATAATTTGACATATTTATTGTATATTTGTTCTATGTTTGAAAAAGTGTTTTTATGGTGTTTTTAGGCTTGCTGATGATGGAAAAGATGAAATTTGGTGCTAGTTTGACATGAAAAGTGATGTTACCTTTAAAAGGAGTCATAGAAGCACTTGAAGTTTATGAGCTATTTCTTCTAATTATTGATGATTAATGGTTATTAAGATATTCATTAATGTTATTATATTCATGTTTAAGAAGATAATTGAGCTTAGTTAGTGTTTTACACATTGGTTGAACTAAAGGCAATATTTATGAAGTATAAAATTAGAGCTTTCAAAGGTGTTGATGTATATGGATTGATTACATGAATTCTTGATGATTATTGACTTCTTAAATGCTAATTAACATCTTAATCTTTATGTTTAATATGAGAATTAAAGATTGAATGGTATTTTACACCTTGGTCGAGATGGAAGAAATATTGATGTCTTCATGGGCTTTATGAAGTCCTTATGTAATTGAATTATGTTGATGAAGAGAATTGATGTTAAATTAAGTTTCTCGATATTGTTTGACATTCTAAACCATATGATTAGTGTTATATGTGAATGGAGGAGATGTTCTTTGTTTAGTTAGGGTAGGATAATACATGAATGTCTTAATGAATATATGGATGGTTTACGATGAGAAATGAATATATTGATGAATTTAGAAGTATAAATTATCGATCGTGAAATGACTTAAGGATTATAATTATGGATTTCAACATGATTTAATAGTGATATTACTTTTGATATTAAGAATGGGATAAAAGAAAAATGGTGACAATGAACTAAGTATGAAGGATGATAGTTGTGTTATAAGCTAAAGTTAATGAAAGTTATGTTTGCATTCTTGATTGATGTTTAGAACATCATTGTCTTTATAAGAGCTTTTGCTCTATTATGATATATGTTATGTTTACGTTATGTGTTTTATGGATGAGTTTGAGTAACTCTTTATATTTTAGATGTTATAATAATATTGTAATGGATGTCTATGCTAGGCATCTGTGTAGGTGAGATGATAAAGAGATAGAGGAGAAAAAAGATCAAAACAAAAGCAAGGAAGAGCTAAACCCCGCATTAAAAGGTGAGGGATTTTATCATAGTTTTTAATGTCCATTACATACATTCATAATAAATTTATATATAGGTCATAATAGGCTAAATTATGTTGATATAAAAGTCATACACATTTATATGAATGAAATGAAATGTCATGAATGAAATGTTCTATTTAATTGCCATATGATGTAAGGGTAGTTTAGGAAAGAAATAGGAATATGAAGAGTCATGACTAGTTATGCAAGGATGATATGACCAATATATAAAAATGAAATGTTATGCATGCATGACACAACTGATGAGAAAAACTCTCATGTATAAGAGAAAGTTAGAGTTAGAGAGGCAACTCTCTCGCGAGTGTATGACTAGTGAGGCAACTCTCCTGTGAGTGCATGGCTGGTGAGGCAACTTTCTTATGTGAGAAAGATAAGTAAACCATGTAAGGATTCCCATGGACTTAATTATCCATATATGTAATGTTTTATGATGTAAATGATGTATGTAGGTGATGTGTTATGTAGCTAGAGATGCATTCATGTAAAAGTATGTGACCATGCATATGGATAATATAAATTCCTCATTGAGTTTGCCATAAGGAGCCTAATCCCTATATATATACAAATTATTTTATTGGTTCAGCATAGAATCAGTATCATGATTGATGACATAAGGTTAAAGGTTATAAATGATGGTTTCAAGTTATGCATCATATATTGTCAAGGCACTACATTGTTTTTTCATAGTTGCTTACAATAATGTTGTATATGTATAATTAGAGGAGTTATAAATATATTAAGAAAATATTAAGTATATCTTGTATTCTTAGTAATCTCCATAAAGTGTAAGTTATGAATATTGTGATATGTATATGTCTAAGGTTAATGTAATGTAAAATGGTTATGATGCATGATTAATGGAAATAATGTTGAGGCATACCAAGATTTATGGCCTATGTAAGATAAATGTTGAATGCTTATGATAATAGAAAGGATTTCAAAGCTATAATAACTTAAGGTGAACCCCTCATTCTAGGATTGTTTAAATAAGAGAGTTTTATGTTTAATAATGTATATGTAAGAAAAAGTAAGAAAAGGACAAAATAAAAAGGATCGTCTGGTGAGTCTAGAGTCCCCCAGTCATAATATGATAAATAAAATGAATTAAATGATTATAGTATAATATAAGAAAGTGTTTTTATGAAATGTTTAGGATCAAGCTTAGCTTGAATCCCTATCTCCCATTTATATTATCCTAAGAATCTAAATGGGGAAAATGAAAGCTAGAAATGTTAATGGGCCAATCAATCTAAATGTTAGATTCATGGTATCAGAGAGCTTATAAATGAGCTTTAACCATAAGTAATTAAGCTTGTTACGGGTTTTGGAGACCTTAATCCTTCCATCTCCTTAGCTCTATACAGTTTAAAATTTGGGTTGTAACAAATATCCATAAATACTTCTTACTATATTTTAAATAAAGTTATAGGCAGAAGGCTTCTAAAGAAAACCCTTTTATAAGTCATGGTACCAGAAGAAATCTAAAATAATATATTTTAAAGTTTTTAGTTAAAAGTGTTTCATATTAAACACTAAAGACATCTTTAGTAAATCTGACACTAAGTTCGATGAAGGAATCTTCTTAGGCTACTCTACCTCTATTAAGGGATATAGAATATTTAATAAGAGTACTCTTGTTATAAAGGAGTCTATTAGTCTAACCCTACTTCCTCTAGAAATAAAGATGTTGATGATATTGTAGAAAACCTTGATAAGCTTAAGAATATTGATCAAAATGAAGAAAATAAAGAAGACAACAACCTTAAGGATGATGAATCCAAAGATAAAGAATCATATCCTTCTCCACTGTCAAATTAAGAATCATAAGTGTATATAGATCTTAAGAAGAATTAGATCTTCGAGAAAGACCATTCTAAAAGGTATTACAATTTGATCCTCTCTTAGAAATACTTGTAACAATCTTGCTTTTTTGTCTTTAACTTAGCCTAAAACTATGGCTATTTGCAATGAGAGTTGCATATTTGCTATGCAAGAAAATTTTAACTAATTTGAAAGGAATTAGATATGGACCTTATCTCTAAGACCTAAAAGACATTTTATTTACTACACCAAATGGGTGTTTAGGAACAAATTCAATGAGACTAGTGTAATAATAAGAAATAAGGCTAGGTTAATAGCGAAAGGCTATAACCAATAGGAAGGCATTAATTAGGAAGAAACTTTTACCCTATTACTAGTTAGAAGCCGTTAGGTTTTACTTGCTTTTACATCATACTTGAATTTCAAATTAAAACGTGTATTTTTAAACTATTTTATCAAGAAGGTATGTAGAAAAACCTCCCGATTTTGAAAGTCATAGTTTTCCAAATTATGTTTTTAAACTTACCAAAGCTCTTTATGGCTTGAATTAAGCACCTAAATCATAATATGATAGACTAAGTGAATTCCTTTTGAAAAAAATTATTTTACTAAAGCTAAGGTTTGATATCACCTTATTTATTAAAAACAAGTAAAAGACTTCTTAATTGTGCAAATCTATATAGATGATGTTGTCTTTATGCTATTAATGTTTGCTTATGTAAAGAATTCTATAAAGTGATGAAAATTGAATTTGAGATGATCATGATGCGAGAGCTTAAGTCATTCCTTGGACTCTAAAACAAGCAATGGAAAAATGGAACATATATTGACCAAGTAAAGTACATCAATGAATTGCTCAAAATATTTGGCATGGATTCATGTAAAGCTTGCAAGACACCGTTGAGTACAAAAATCAAACTGAATGAAAAAGGTAAAGTAATATATCAAAATCTCTATAAAGGTATAATTTGAGCCTTTTATATCTAACCATCTTTAGATCTAATATCATGGTTAATGTTTGTCTATGTTTTAAGTTTCAATATTATGCTAAAAATTCTCATTTTCATATTATTGAACATATTGTGAAATACTTGATTTTGCATGTCATTCAGGACTATGGTACCAAAAGAGTTCTTTTTTTTAACCTGGTAGCATATTTTTATACAAATTTTGCCAATTGTATTATTGATTGAAAAAGTACCTCTAGTGCTTTTCATATGTTAGGTCAATCACATATGTCTTGTAATAGTAAAAAGCAAAACCAAAATACTCTTTCTATGACTAGAGCATAATGTAAATCCATCAATCTATATCATGCTCAAATTCTTTGGATAAACTAATAGCTTCAAAAGTTTGTTGTATGTTAACCATACACCAATCAAGTGCGATAACACTAATGTTATTATCTTGATCAAGAACTTAATACAACACTCTAGGAGTAAGCATATAGATATTAGGCATCATTTCATTAAGGATCATGTGTAAAATATTGATGTTATTACTTATTTTGTTGATACTAACCATCAATTAATAGATATTTTTAATAAGCTCCTTCACAATGAAAGAATGTAGTATATGAAGAGGAAAATTGGAACAATTAATAGTCAAGCTCTTTAAAATTAATAACATTTATCCTTACACTTTTAATGTGCCCTATTTGTGCATTACAATGTGTTGCATTCATGATATGATTTTTTTAAAAAAAATGTTTTGAAAATTGTTTGAATTAAAGTTTTAAAGTTCATACTTTAAAAATTTGAGAAATTACATTATCCACTGAAAAATTATGTCCAATTGAGTTTATTAAGTTTGTAGGGTTAATACTCATGAATTTAATTGATTCACTACCGTTGCATTATGGATTTTCCATATCATTCAAAGAGAAAATCAAATAAGAAAAATTAAGCATTTAGAATAGTTGTTCATGTTGGAATGCCTCATTTAAATTCACAAAGGCTAACTAACAAAAATTAAACCTTCTAAAATGCCCATTCAAAATTAAATGCCTATTCTATAATCTCAACTAGATGTTTTATCAAACATGAATGGCTATTTCAAATAGTAAAAATTATTATAGTTAATAACCCCTATTTAGATTAAAAAAAAAAAAAAACCACTATTCTAACTCCATTTCATTTCTTTTACTCTTTTTCCTTTTAGAAACATTATGTTATCCTATTTTTGACTTTATCTACCAAAAATCCTTAATTATGGACTTATATTCACCAAAACCTAAGATGTATAAGCAATAAGTCAAGTGAAAGTGTTTCTCATAGTGATTACGAAATTAAAGAGAAAGAAATGCAAACCTAATAGTTAGATCTACCAAAACCATACTTCCTCAATCTTTC
Source organism: Omphalea diandra (assembly GCA_949677035.1). Lineage (NCBI taxonomy): Eukaryota > Viridiplantae > Streptophyta > Magnoliopsida > Malpighiales > Euphorbiaceae > Omphalea > Omphalea diandra. Next base: position 42,622 of record CATIWR010148986.1, read on the forward strand.
AAGTACTTTATTTGACTAGGTTGGACTTCTTGAGCATCAAAATGCCCATTTAAGTAATTATTTAGCTTAAATACCTTAGAATGACTATTCAATTATAGAAGGAATGTCTAGCCACTAAAGGCTAAATTCTTTTTAAAGATCTTGAGCATTGGAATAGTAAAAAAAAATTTTGGAATAAGCCAGTCAAGAAGAGTGGAATGCTTATATAGTTTGAATGAATGATCATTCAAGCTCTAATTGCTAGTTTTTTAAAAGTATCTAAAAGTGACTTTGATCTTTCCTAAAGTTGCTTGTTGGAACTATCATATGACTTTGAAAAGATTAAAGAATAAGAGAAATAAAAATAAATACCTTGATAAATTTGGAAACAACTTAAAATTTTTTCTTGAATGATCAACTTAAATATTTTGATCAAATTAAATTTGGAAACAACTTTGAAAACCAATCTTGCTTAAGTGGGGTATACCTATAAGGATTTAACTTGTGTGCTTAGTAAGTATGATCTCTTTTAGCATTAATTATAACTCTTTGCATAAGGATCACAAAGTTGAGTTTATAATCATTATCATGGAAAAACTTAACTTATATCTGGTTAAACAAGTTAGAAAGGTTAAATAAGTGCCTAAAATGTTACTAATGATTATAGTTTAGTTAGAATTAGGATTACAAAGTTTGAGAAACACCTATAAGGTACTCGTAGAGAACTAATAGGGATACTAAAGAAAAGGAGTAGGTAAGGATTGTTTATTGAACCATTACAAATGCTTGTGTCCATCCCATTATCTCCTTTCTTCTTTTTATATAGATCAAGCTAGTTTATCTATTCTACAAGAATTTGTTAGAACTATATTCACCCTTCTTTTAAGGCTCATTCAAGAAAATAAACCATTTTTAATTATCTTATCCTTCCTAAAAATAACTAAATACCTATACCAATCCATCTTAAAATGGGGCCATCCTACCATTGGAATGAATCGATTTTCAATTTTTCCTATCTTAAATTTTTATGTTCGGAAAAATTCTAAATTCCTAACTTTATTTATCCCATGCTCACCTCTACCTATGATCATCGTTGGTCAGTTTCAATTCCACAAACTTAATCACAGATGCCTATTTTAGCATAGTATTCAAGTTTTTTTTTTTTTGCCCTAAAAATCTATTCCTTCTTAAATTCTATTATTGGAATCACTTTCTTTCCTACATATTCCCTATTTTCCACGTTACCATCAGCCTTATTAACCTTGTCAATAATTGAAAATTTTCTTTCCTTACTAATTCCATGTTGTATGTTTCTTTTTTAGTTCAAACATCTTTTTTTTTAACCTAACTACCCTTTCTCTTATTACACTTATTAGCTACCATATAAAAATCCATAACCTAACCACCCTTGCTTTTATTATAATTACTACCCTTAGTAGAATAATGCTACTCCAAACCCTCTTTAACCCAAAACTTAAGCCTAGAAACATGTTACAAAATCTAAACAAACTTTCATATCCTTTCTTCTACTTGGTTTTTAAAAGATGCCTTAAGGAAATGTCAATTTCCCCAATGGATAGTGTTATCAATGAAGTAAATAAGAAATAAAGGGTTATTCATGTATGATATGAAATGTCATTTTATTAAACGTATAAAAGTTGGTCACTTACCCTATCTGGGATAATGAGTATCCTAGCTTCGAACTATCATGAACTTGGGAACTCAGTAATAATTGGTATTTGAAAGAGGTTATTAGCTTATAACATTCCCCTAATATTTCCATTAAAGGCATGACTTCACATATATAAGATACGCTAGGTTGAGGAAATCTTTGGATTTTGGAAATGGGATGTAAGGTGTTCTAGTGATGGTAGGAGTTGGGATAAGGGTAAAGTTAGGCTAGGGGATTTTCCTTTATATGGGTCAATGGTTGATATTTCCATCACTTCTTATTTTTTTCATCTTATTAACGCTCAAGTTTCAAAATAGATGTATTGGGTGTTATGGAGATTCATTGGTTTTTATGGATGACCCTTCAATTCACTTAAGTATCTTTATTGGGAATTACTTCATTCTCCTAAAGATGCGACTTCAGCACCTTAGGCTATATTAGTTGATCTTAATGAAATTCTTTTCAGTAGTAAATAAGGGGTTCTCCGAAAAGCCTAAACCTTTAACAAAATTCTTGTGTTATAATATCTTTTAATAAGATATAATGTCTTTATATAAGTTAAATAATTTAGATTATGAAGGTTTAAAATTTACCAAGAGTAATGGCTAAAATATAATAATATTCAAGAAGGCTTAGATCAAGGAATTGGTTTGATTCATCAGTTTCTTTATTCCTATCGTATCACATTGTCCACTATCTGAGGAATGGATCCAACCACAAACTTATCCAATTAATTCTTAATAATGGGGTTAGTAATGATGTGAAAAAAAAGTCAAATTTTTGTTTTAAAGCCATATGGATGAGAAATAATGACTATGATTAAATATTATAAAAGTTTGGAGAGTAAGATTAAAGAGCTTATTCATACAGACAAAGTAATATGGAAACAAAGATCAATGATCTTTTAGCTTTAAGAAGGGGGAAAGAACACATAAATTTTCATGAAATGGCTAGCCACTATTTAAAAAAAATTATTTATGTCATTTGAAGGTGTTTAGGCTAATAAATATGAAGACATGACACAAACTTCCAAAACTTATTTTCAAGACATCTTTACTTCTTTAATTTAGACAATATTGATGGGATTCTAAATAGGGTAAGGTTACTAATGTTATGAATCACAGATTTTTAGAGCCTTTTTCTAATAAGTATTTTTTTGTTATGAAGTAAATGAATCCTTTAAAAGTTCCTAGCCCTAATGGTATGCCTACACTTTTTTTTTAATACTTTTTGGCCTATCCCTATTGATGATGTTGTTAATTTTATTCTTGATATTATTAATAATCAAGTTGACCTTTCTTCCGTTAATTTTATCTTTATAGTTGTTATCCCTAAAGTCAAGAATCCTAAGTACCTTAAGGATTTTTTTCTTATTAGCTCATGTAATATTGTATTAACACTAAAATGATTGCCAATAGGTTGAAATATTTTTCACTTAGTATCATCCATAAATCTCAATATGCTTGTACACTCAACAATCTCATTAACTACAATACCTTTTTTACCTTTTGAAAATGTTTACAATATTAAAAACAATAAAATAGGTAAAAATGGTCATTTTGCTTTTAAGTTAAAGATGAACAAATCTTATGTAGAGTAAAAATGGGTTTTTTGAAAAAAAAAATGATGTTCAAATTAGGTTTTCAAGATTTTTACGTTGCTTTAATTATGCATTATATTTTCATTATTTAATATTATATTTTACTCAATCGTATTCCTTAGGAATCATTCTTTTAAGCAATGAGACATCTTTCCCATATTTCTTTTTGTTATGTGATGATTGTTTTTCTAAACTTCTTATCACAACTTCTAATAATGTTGATTTAGAGCAAAGATTTTAAGGAATGCTCCATCTTCTCTCACTTTTTTTAAAGATTATAGCATTTTTTTCATAAAGCCATTATTATTGAATTTAGACTATTTTCATTATCTTAAATATATAAAACTACTCGTTGGATCAAAAGATTAGTTGAAGAAATCAAAGATATCCTTTAATAATAATGTTCATCCCTCTTAAATAAGATATTACTAATATAGTTGTTATGAGAAGAAAGAGAATAATTTTAAATATCTTGGCTTATCAATAATAGTTATAAGTCAAAGAAGACCATTTTTAAAAGGTTTTGAAGGGATAGAATAAGGGTGTTATCTAAAGGAGATAATAAGGTCTTTATCAAGTCAATAACACAAGAAATTCCACATATAATATAAGTTGTTTTCTTCTATTCATAAGTTATGTTCAGTGCATTAATTTGATGATATATAGCTTTTGGTAAGGTCAACAAAAAGAAAAGTGCCATATTTATTAGGTTGTTTGGCAATCACTCTCCTTCACTAAAAAAATATGATGCATTAAGGTTTTCAGATCTCACTTGTTTCAATAAAGCAACATTGTATAAACAAGTTTGAGAGCTCTTATTACATAATGACTCTTTAATAGTTAGGACTTTAAAAGCTCACTACCCTCAATCTTCAATTTGTGTGGCTCCTTTGGTGTATACTCTAAGTTACACTTAGAGAAGTATCTTAACTTCTATATATATATATATATATATATATATATAGAGAGAGTAGAGGATGGTTTGTGTTGGGTAGTTTAAAATGGTAAGTTACTTCTCATTTAAAAACATGTTTGGGTCCCTAACTAAAATATTTAGGATTTGATCACATGATCCATTTTAAAAAAGAATGTTATAGCAAAAAAGTCATGAATAAAATGACTTGGAATATGAACCTCATGAATAAAATTTTTCTATTTTATGAAGCTACTTCTATTATCATATCAACTTCTAAACTTGTTAACCAAACTATTTGGCATTCCTCTTGAAGTGACCTTCCTCTATTTGAAGTAAATACCAAGCTATGGTAAATAAAAAAAAATTAGGGTGAGTAAACTTACTTTAGGTAGTACCTATAATATGGACTCTTTCTTATGGGCCACTATTTGGAGTGCCAAACTCTATGAGAAATCATACACTTGGTTTGGCATATTGGTCATAAGGTCTTATCAATTTGTAACTTGTAAATGAAAAATTTATTGTAAGATAATGACAAGTGTACCCTAAGATTGCTCTCAAATAATGCAAGATAATTCTACCAATTTTCTATTTGTTAACAAGCCTAAGAGTTAACCTAACTCAATTCCAATGCTTTTAAATGCTTTTAAATGAATTCTAAACTAAATAATGCAACAAAAAAAAAGGAATTAAGAATGTTGAATTAAATTGCACCGAATGGAGAATTTAACTAAATGTGCAAAAATTTTAAAGGCTAAAATGCATAATTTCAAATCTTAAAGTGCAATTGGTGTTTATAAATGGAGAATTTTATTTTTAACGTAAAATTTTGATAATTGAAGATTTGGAAATTAACCATACCTAATTTAGAAGTTAAATTTGTTAATGTAGAAGTGAAACTCAAAGTGTACAGAATATGAACTTAACAAATGTAAAATTTAATTATGGAAATGGAAATTTTGATATTTTGACTAACCAACGTATGGACGTTCAATATTTAACTAGTTAAGCATTTATTGCAACATCCTTAATCCAAATCATATACATTTTAAATTACGTAATATTTGAATATATGCATTGGATAAATAAGCATTTAGGCATGTGAATTTGGAGAAAACAAGACAATGACACTTGAACTGTTGTAATTGGGATACTTGAAAATATATGTAATGTTTGTATAGTTGCATGGTCAATTGTCTTATGTTGTGTGCATGTTATGCATCATAAATAATGGTGTTATAGAGCTTATTTAAGAGTATAAGGAGCATTTAGGGATTAAAAGATGGATGAAGGTGCTTAACGAGTGAATAAGATGGACTAAAAGAGGAAAATGAACTTCTAACCAATAGGAAATGAAACCCATTATTTTATCTGCTATAATATGACATTTAGGGTCATATTTTGAGGAAAAACTGAAAAGTATTACAGAAAAGAGAGAGAGAGAGAGAGAGAGAGAGCTAAGGAAGAAATAAAGGAAAGAAGAAGAAGAAGAAGAAGAAGAAGAAGAGAGGAAAAAGAGTGAGCTGCCTAAGGTTTTTTGATTCTAGGATAATAGGTAAGCTAATTTATCTTCTTCTCAACTGGAATTAACCTCTCATGACATGTTAATCATACATGGTTAGTGAGAATTATGGAGTAATTGAGGTAGATCTCTTGGATGGAAGTTGTAATCCAAGAGAACAAGAGCTGATTCAGTTAGATTTTACTGTTAGAACGGAATTTTTCACCAATGATTTCGTAACCCTAGAAGAGGAATTAGGGAAAGTGTAAAATATGAAAGTTGTAGCTTTATGTCTCATATAAATGTGTATGAAATGGTTATGCTTGATTTTGTGTATGTGAGGAGACATGACTCCTTCAGTAGGACTGGGTCAAATTAGAACTGAGATGATCTTAGTCTTCTATTTTCTTATATTTTGATGGCTTTATGTTCTGATTTTGATGAAGTACAAAACATGAGATTTGTAGGATTATGT
>CATIWR010148995.1:0-14924 GCA_949677035.1 Omphalea diandra
ACTCTAGAGAACTATCATGAAGGTACAACTTTAGTCAAATCAAGCTGTTTGGAGATGTATGTCACCGAATGGGAACTCTTCATGATGAAGGACAATGAGAGCATCACATAAATGACAAATATACTCTTGTCCATTGTCACCAACATAAAGAAATTTGGAAGAGCTCTCACTATCTACGAGATAAACATAAAAATCCTTAAAACTCTTCCTCTAGATAAATTTGGTGCTAGAGTTTGTAGCATACAGAGTCCAATCCAAAAATTAGAAAGGTTCCAACTGATGTATTGATAGGTAAACTCTTAACTCATGAGTTGGCCTTACAAAAAGATGAATAAATGAAAAAGCTAAGAGGCCAAGGAGACAAACCAGAAAAAGAGAGAAAAACTATGGCTCTTAAAGCTTCAACAAAAGTGAAGGAGGTAGAGATCGCCTTAAGTGAAGGAGAAAGTGATAAGGAAGAAGAGGAGCTAACAATGTTCTTTAGGAGGACAAAGGAGTTGATCAAGAGATGGAAAGAAAGAAAAGGCTTCAAGAAGATAACTCCTAGTCCAAGAGAGAAATCCAATGATGTCACTTGCTATGAATGTGGCAAGCAAGGCCACATCAAGTATGAGTGTCCAAAATTGATGAATAAAAAGCGATGGGACAAGGAGAAGAAGAAGAGTTTTTCAGCATCTTGGGATGAAAGCTCAAGTGAAGAAGAGGAAGAATGAGAGGTTGCCAACAAATGTTTCATGGCACAAGAAGATTTTACAAATGAGGTAAGTACTTCTTCCCATTCTCATTCTGATTTCGAATTTAATGAGATACATGAAGAGCTTCTAGAGGCTCTAACCATGAAGTATGACAAGTATAAGTCACAAGTAAAAACTTATATGAAAAGGTGTTCAAAATTAGAAGATGAATACAAGACTCTTAGTGATCTTGTAAATGAGTTGAGAGCTTCTAATGAAGAACTTAAAAACTCAGTAGAAAAACTTTCCACATCATCTTCTTCAATGACTTCATTAAGAAAGGAGAATGACACTCTTAAAGGAGAAGTCATTGAGCTTAGAAGCTCAATCTCTAAGTTCCATAAAGGAAAAGAAGCCTTGGACACATTAATTGTATCACAAAGACCACCACTAGTTAGACATGGTTTAGGCTTCAATAGAGCCTCTTCATCATCTCATGCCATATTTGTTAGATCTTTAGAACCTCAAACATCTAGCATTGAGGTAATTGGGAAGAAAAGTGCTCCTAGCACTAAACCTCCTAAGCCTAAGGGCAAAGGGAAGGCTCCCCAAAACTCTAAAGCTAAGACTCAAAAAGCTAACCACGCCTACATCTACAACAAAAAGCATGGTCATTCTCATAAAAAATTTTTTACTCCTACACATCATATATGTTGATGCATGCATTCACATGATCATGGTATGAGAAGGCCTCCTACTCATACTAAATATGTGCATAGGAGAAAGACCCATAAGTCTAAACTCTAATGCCATTACTGCATGAAATATGAGCATGTTAACATTCATTGTTTCATTAGGAAGGCTCACCTCAAATTAGAGGACCCTTCATCTTCTAACCCCTAAGGACGGGTACCTAAGAAAAGGTAACTTACTATTATTGTGTAGGAGAATGTGGCAACCACCAAATCAAGCAATTGGCATGTGGATAATGGATGTTCCTAGCACATGACTGGAAATGGAAAGCTATTCATGACATTGAAAGAAAAAGAAGGTAGAGATGTCACATTTGGTAACAATGTCAAGGGTAAGGTAATTGACATTAGAACCAGTGGTAAGAATGGATGTTCTTTAATTGATAATGTTCTTTTAGTTATGGTCTTACAATATAATTTGTTAAGTGTAAGTCAATTATGTGACAAAGGTAACAAAGTCACCTTTGACCCTAGGGAATACCGAGTCACCACTTTAGTGGATGATGAGGTTATTTTCAAGAGTGAAAGAAAAGGTAATACCTACTCAATTGACTTAGACAATTTGGCTAACCAATCTTTTAAGCGTCCTATGTCTTTGAGCAATGAAGCTTGGTTGTGGCATAAAAGGCTTGGACATGCAAGCGTAGATCTTCTTCAAAGCCTATCCAAAGGAAAGTTGGTGGAAGGGCTTCCCAAGCTAAATTTCTCTAAAGACAAGACATGTGGCCCATGCCAAATAGGGAAGCAACATTATGCCTCTCACAAAGCCAAAAATGTTGTGAGTACATCTAAACCACTTTAACTTATCCATATGGATTTGATAAGACCTATTAGAAGTGCTAGCTTTGGTGGAAAGAATTATGCATTAGTCCTTGTAGATGACTACTCTAGGTTCACTTAGGTATCTTTTCTAGCTTATAAGAATGATTCATTTGATGCTTTCAAAAGTTTTGCAAAAAGGGTTCAAAATGAAAAAGGTTACTTCATATCTTCTATTAGAAGTGACTATGGAAAGGAATTTCAAAATGAGTCATTTGAAAATTATTGTTTGGAGAATAAAGTTTTTCATAATTTTTCAACTCCTAGAACACCACAACAAAATGGTGTTGTAAAATATTAGCAGAAATGGCTAGAACAATGCTCAATGAGTATTCCTTACCAAATTACTTTTGGGCTGAAGCCATTAATACCTCATGCTATATTGCAAATAGAGTTTTCAAAAGACCTATTCTCAATAAAACTTCTTATGAGCTTTGGAATGGTAGAAAACCTAAAATTTCATACCTAAGAGTATTTGGATGTAAGTACTATATTTTGAACACCAAGAATAATCTTGGGAAATTTGATTCTAAAACTAACGAAGGAATCTTCTTAGGTTAATCCACCACAAAAAAAACATATAGAGACTTTAACAAAAGTACAATGGTAGTTGAAAAATCTATAAATGTTGTTTTTGATGAGTCTAGTAAACTTGATCTTGGGAAAGGTATTTTTGTTGATGCTCTTGTAGGTGATCTTGAAAAGTTGGAATTGGATGACACTACAACAAGAAATGATAAAGATAAAAAAGAAGGTGAATCATCAATAGATGAGGAACCATAACATCAACAAGAAGATGATCCAAGACAAGATCTACCTAAAGATTGGAGATTCTCCAAGTATCACCCTAAGGATTTAATCACTGGCGATAGTTCTAAGGGTATAAGTACTAGATCTCAACTTAGTCTTTTAGACAATAATCTCGCATTTGTTTCTCAATTTGAACCAAAGTCAATTGATGAGGCTCTTGATGATAAGAGTTGGGTACTTGCTATGCAAGAAGAAGTCAACCAATTTGAGAGAAACAGAGTATGAAAACTTATCCCTAGGCCTAAAGGACACCTAATTATAGGTTGTAAGTGGGTGTTTAGGAACAAGTTAGATAAATAAAGTTTCATTACTAGAAACAAAGCTAGATTGGTTGATAAGGGATACAACCAAGAGGAAGGAATAGATTATGATGAAACCTTTACCCCCATAGCAAGATTAGAGGCCATTATGATTCTCTTAGCATTTGCATGTCATATGAATTTCAAACTTTTTCAAATGGATGTAAAAATTGCTTTTTTGAATGGCATTATAGATGAGGAAGTCTATGTTGAACAACCTCCTGATTTTGTGTCTCATTATTTTCCAAACCATGTTTTCAAATTGAACAAAGCCTTATATGGATTGAAACAAGCTCCAAGAGCTTAGTATGAAAGACTTAGTTCATTTATCTTGAAAAATGATTTTGAGAAAGGAAAGGTGGACACCATACTTTTTGTCAAAAAACATAAGCATGATACATTAATCGTTCAAATCTGTCTTGATGATATTATCTTTGGTGCTACTAATGAATCACTTTGTGAGGATTTTGCTAAATGTATGACTAGGGAATTTGAAATGAGCATGATGGGAGAGCTCAAGTTCTTTCTTAGTCTACAAATCAAGCAATCCAAAAAAGGAATCTTCATCAACCAAGCCAAGTACACAAAGGAGATGCTAAAGAAATTTAGCATGAATGGTTGCAAGGTAGCAAAAACTCCAATGAGCAGTACCATCAAGCTAGATAAGGATGAATCGGGTAAGGTGGTAGATGAAAAGAAATATTGAGGTATGATCAAATCTCTACTTTATCTTACTGCTTCTAGGCCAGATATCATGTTTAGTGTTTGCATGTGTGCTAGGTCCCAATCCTCTCCTAGAGAATCTCATTTGAATGATGTTAAAAGGATTTTTAAGTATTTGCATGGCACAATACACTTAGAACTATGGTATCCTAGGGATTCCTTATTTAGCCTTGTAGGGTATTCAGATGCGGATTATGCTCGTAGCTTATTAGATAGAAAAAACACTTCTGGAACTTGCCAATTTATAGGTGAATGTCTAGTTTCTTGGTTTAGTAAAAAGCAAGTATTGGTTGTATTATCCACTGCGGAAGCCGAGTATATGGCGGCAGGTTATTGTTGCACCCAAGTTCTTTGGATAAAACAACAATTGAAGGATTTTGGCAAAGTAGTTGATCACATTCCCATTAAATGTGATAAGACAAGTGCTATTAATCTCTCTAACAATCCCATCCAACACTCTAGGAGTAAACACATAGACATTAGACATCATTTTCTTATAGATCATATGTAAAAAGGTGATGTTGTGTTGGAATTCATTGACACAAATCATCAACTTACAAATATTTTCACCAAACCTCTAAATGAAGAAAGGATGAACTTCATTACAAGAGAATTAGGAATGCTTGATGAAAGCTTCCTAAAATGAAAATTCTTGATCTTATGTGATACTGCTTTGAATATTGGTATTTGTTGTTTTGTGATATTAATGTATGTATTTCCCTGTGGATCACAATTTTTCATTTTTCTAAAATTGGTTTTTTCAATTCTTATCCTTGCTGGCTTATAATTCACAATCGCTATTCCTTCTTCACGGTCAAGAATTACAAGTCAATTTCACCCAGCTGTCAAATGTCAATTCACAATCGCAAAATTTCTGCTCCATCACAAATTTTGGTCAGTTTTTCAAAAATTTGACCGTTAAGGCATGTATTTTCGAGACAAATTTATCTGTTACTCATATTTTTTAGAATTTGCAGTCGCGACTCAAGGATTCGTGGACACGAATTAGAGTAACCGCCTAGGCAATAAAATGATTTGAATGCCAACCATTTCCTCTCTTCATTTAATCCATTTCTAGCCGTTTATGACCATTTTCACACCCCCTCAAAGCCTATATATACCCCTTTCAACAGTACTCTCATCACTACAGTTCCAAACGTCAACTCTCTCTCTCTCTCAAATCTCTCTAAATCTTCAAGCCCCCTTCCTCTCTTGCAATGGCTCCAAAGAAGTTCTCCAAGGCAGACAAGGGCAAGGCAGTGGCTCAATCCTCTGCAACTCCAGCCCTTCATCTCATAAAGGGAATAACCAAGGAAGAAAAAGATAGATTCAAGGCAAACTCTTCCAAGGTCATTCTCCCAAACAAGATTCCATCAACATTCATGCTGGAAACATTAGGCATCAATGCTGGAATTAGAGCCTTTCTCTCCAACTTGGGATGGAATGAGTTCATCTTCTGAGATGAACCTGGATACGAAGAGGTTATGTGAAAGTTTATGTGTACCGTGCAACTAAGCTGAAAAGCCAATTCGAGAGCAGACAATATGGGTTAGTGTTCTGAGCCTTTGGTGACCCTTTTTTCATTACCTTCGACCAATTGTCTTCTCTTTTCAACTTGCAAGTCGGAGAACACATTCCTTTCATCATCTCTGCACTTGACATTATCTACTCTGAATTTTGGTCGGAGATTTCTATTGAAACCAAACACTACCCCCGCTCTTCTTTATCTAAACACATCAAATCCCTACCCCTTTGGATCCTTCATCGCATCATCACCTTCTCTGTAAATGCAAGAGGTGATGGTAACGAGAAGGTTTCTCAAAAAGACTTGGCATTCTTGTTTTGCCTTGTCAAAAACCAACCAATCCAAACCTGCCGATACCTTATGGGTCAATTAATCCCCATGAGTACAAAATTAAACAACTAGTTTCTTTTGCCCTCCCACATTACAACCATTTACTGTTTTGTTGGAGCACTTGATGAGGAGAAAGAGAAATTCCTTACCAAGAAGCACCTTCCATCTCAAAATTTCCTAGACCTCACCTATCTCATAAATGCCAAGGCTATTCATTCGGACACATAATTATACCTTTAGTGCAATAGGGCCAAAAAAGATAGGAAACCTGTCAAGCTTTGAAGAAAAAAAGTCTTTAAATTGAAGAAGGCACCATACAAGTCCCTTCTCCTCAACCAAAATCTAAGATGAAGTTGTCTCTTGCCACCATTGATCAAAAGTTAGACAAACTAATGAAGATGATGAAGAGAAGGTTCCTCTTCCTTTTACATCTTCACAGTGATATGATGGATCTCCAAGAGAAACTAAGAGTTCCTCTTTGCCATCTTTCGAACTTCACCGAATTTGAAGATATGTAAGATGGAGATGGCAATGAAGACAAAGTTAAGGATAGGGATGAAGCCAAAGGAGCAACACAAGCGTAAGAGGCACCATCTTCCAGAGATGACAATGATTCCCCACTCCTCAAGATTAGGGATCTTTTGCATTTGTTTTCATTTTCTTTATGCTTTTTGTTTAACAAATATTATGATCCCAAGGTTGTATAAATGAAAAGTTGTTTTCTTGTAATACATTGTCTTATGTGTTTAATGCTTTTTATCTTTATAAAAGTGTTCTTCTTTTACTCTTTATGTATGCATATAATTGTTTTTCATTTCCCTTACACTCTCTTTTTGATCTTGCCAAAGGGGGAGAGATAGCAAGGTATTTTAGTTTAAAAGGGAATATTAACTTGAAAATTATAGCATATGTTAAGAGGGAGCATCATACTTAGCATTTTTATAAAAATTCACCATCACACTTAGCATTTTAGAAATTTCATTTTGCTTGATTGAATGCCAGACTTAGAAGTTTCATCTTAAGCATTCATTCATATTATACTATAATTTCACATATTTGTATTATTTTTCACTTAGGATCAATCTATGTTGTCAAAATCAAATAGGGGGAGATTGTTGGACTAGGGTGGTTAACCCTAAGTCTTAGACCTCTTTTGATCTTGACAAAGGGGATTGATTAATTCTAATGTTTTAAATTAAGTGTTGTTTTGCAGTTTTTAGCTAGTATTTACATTGGAAGTTGGATAGAGTTAAAAAGTTTCCAAAGTAAGCTAGTGCCTCCTAATTTGCAACCGCAACTTGATAAATAGTGACCGCAAACTAGATCAAGGCATGTTGACAAAATGGACAGATGTATTCACGGGCCACTTCTCTGCTACGACCAATTCAAGGAAAGGAAAGCCAAAGTCACAAAAGAATTCGCAGTGTGAGTCATACCGACGATCGCAAATTTCAAAGTAACTCAAGAGGCAATCAAGTCCTTAACCACAGTTTGACAAGTGTCCTAGGTAATCGTTAGAAGACAAAAATCACGATGAAAACTTATTGGTAGCGACCACAAATCCAAAAGAAGAAGATGAACACTTTTGGTAGATGAATTTGCGTCCTCAGTCGCGGCCTGTACAAGCAAAATTACAATCGCTACTTTTGTGAGTAGGTGAAAGGCAATAACTATATTTTCTTAGTGAACTAATTAGAAGTTGCCACATGGACTAGTCGTTAGACACAAACAGAGTTTTTCATATGGAATTTGGATTTTACGACTACTAACGAGTAGTAGCAATTGCGAATTCATACTGTCAAGCATTTAATGCAAAAATCTGTCTAGCATACTTTAAAGATTTTGTAATAGTTTTATTGTAACATCTCTTTGGTGGATAGAGACTATAAATACCTCACCAAACAGATGTAAATGTAAGAGAATTGATAACTTTGTAACCAAACTCTTACAATTTTGGATACTCAATCTTTTCTATTCTTTAAGTCATTATTGGGTGTAAGCATAAACACCAACTATAATAGGTTGTTGTGTGAGCCTTAAAACACTAAGAGAGGTTGTTGTGTGAGCCTGTAAAAACACAAGTGTAAAGGTTATTGTATGAGCCTTAAAACATAAGAGTATAGGTTGTTATGTGAGCCTTCAAAACACAAGTGTAAGAGTTTGGTGTAAGCTTGAAAACACCTTTGAAAGATAGTGGAACACCCAATTTCTAAGAATTATGGAGTGGACATAGGGTCATTTATACTCAAATCACTATAAATCTTGTGTTTCTTTTCTACTCATTTCTCTTCTCCCGTTCTTGTTTAATTTTTATACACCAATTCAACCCCCCCTTCTTGGTGCCTAGGGCCAACATAGATGACTAACTTGAAGCAAATCTAACCAGTAGTCTGCAACCTTGAAGAGAGAATTTCCTAATTGGCACTCACATCCACTGCTAGGTGTCCACAAAGATCCCTTAAACTTATATGATACAAGACAAAAAACAAGCAAGGACATTTTAGGCGCACCATCTATCTTATTGGGATATGTGATCACTGGAGCCTAAGTAGTTTGTGCACTTGCCAAGAGAGCCATATTGATAAGTGAATAAAAAGTAATTTAAAATTAATCATTCAATCTGATGACAATGTGATAAAGAACTCGCTAGATGACCTGCCCTAGAAACTTTATATGATTTGTTACTTTGCCCAAGAAAGCTAGAAGTCAAATTGATGATTAAAGACTAGAACCCTAAGGAAACTAAGTCCTTAAAACCTCAATCTTGAAGATGCCACAAAAGTTTATCACTCCCTTTGATAAGTCCATATTTTTCAATCAACCAAGAATAAAAGAAAGCAAAGCAAAAACTTATCCACACTCAATATTATTGATAAAAAATAATGTTTTTTTAATATATGGCTATGCTTATATAAAGCCTTATAAAATGAAGTTTCCTACATAAAAAAGGTCTAATATTCCTAAACAAAGTCATATCTCAGTAGGAAACATATGCTAGATAAGAATCCTAGCTAAATAGGAAAGAAATAACTCAAAAATTGGCTAATCAAAAAGAGAATCCAAATTGCCTTAAAGATGCACAACCATAAGGCACAACCATTCGTGGCTCTTTTACTTATGGCCATGTTTCAAAGCCATGCATTTTCTTTCTTCACTGCTTATAAGCGTCACCTTGAGGCACGACTGTGTGGTATGATGCACGATCATGTATTATGGTCATGTGTTTCTATTTCATATTGCCCATTGAGACACAACTATGCATTTTGGGGAGCATGGTTATGTGTTTTATTTCTTCCTTTAAACATTTTGCTTGTCCTTTATAGCTTTCATTTTAAGGTTCTTTATAGCTTTCATCTTAAGGTTCCTCATATATGAGTAGAGTGCATAGGCCTTGTTGTTGGCTTGAAGAAGATCCACAAATTTTCTCTTGCAACTCTGTGATCAATCCTTGTAAAGCTTTTTTCATCCTTTTGGTCCATGCTCTAGTCATTGGACCTCTAATCCTAGGCAACAGGTCTTGGGAATACTTGAGAATGTTTTGACTAGTACCTTGATCTCTATCACTAATCCTCTTTAAGCATACTATTAACCTTAGTCCTTTAATCTTAAGTGAATCCTTATAGTGTGTACTAATTAGGATCATATCATAACCCCTCCTTTTAAAATGATTCATCCTTGAATCTTGACCTACATTAAAATAAAAAAGAATATAAGTGATAACAAATATAACCCTAACACCAGACTTACCTTATACATGTCATTCGATCCTTTCAACCATAATAAGAAGAACTTTTCTTTCCTTATGTAGCTTGGAACATCCTTGCTTTAAACAAATTACGTGGGCCATTTTAGAAAACCAATCAACCATAACAAAGTTGAATTACCACATTTAGACCTAGGCAAACCTAAAACAAACTTCACAGAAAGATCAATCCTAGGTAATGGCATGCACAATCCATGAGGTATTGATTTAGACTTAGTTTGTCTACATTTATCACTAAACTTTTGCACATCTAATCACATATTATGCTAATAAAAGTGTTCATGCAAAACTTATAAAATTGTAACACATCAAAATGTACTATTAAACCCTCCTCATATGCTTCTCTAATTAAAAACTCATGCAAATTACATTTAAGTGCACATAATCAGTTGTCTTTAAACTAAAATACTTTATGCCTAAAGTAATTCTTAAAAAAAACTTTTTCATAAGTATGAAAGAAATAGCTAAAATCGCGGTCATCCGCACATAACTTTTGAATGTATTCAAAACCCAAAACATTAGCATCTATAGTAGAAGAAGTACAAACCTTCGTGATAAATAATTGTTAGTCACATTTTCCTTTCCTTGTAATGTCCTTTTATGGCAATTATTCCATATGGTCACATAAGGAACATTAGAGTATGATGTATATATAAATATCCAAAACTTTCCTCCATGTTCAAACACAAAATGCACATTCAAAAAAGTTGAAAGAATTCCATCTAAATAAGAAAACATTAGTAGGACACCAATTACAAAATTATTTTTTCCATCTAGTTTGAATAAACACTAAAATAACAAACAAATTTGAAAAGAAAACAAAAGCATTAGATAAAGAAAATTTATATTTGTGAATAGTAAAATAAAGTTTAGAACTAAAAGAAACCTCCTCGTACTAAAGTGCAACCATTAACTTTAGAGAAAACAATTCTTTTTCTATCTTATATTTTGCTAATAATACATGGTTTTTTTCATGAATGGCCAAAGAACTAAGAATAAAGTCTATCCGATGCTCATCTCCTTTTATGGATGGTAATCTTACTGGCTCCTTTTTGGAATATAATCCTTCATTCCCTTTCAAAAGAGACACAAAGCACTAAAATATCACAAAAATCGTTAATAGGAAAATATGTACCCTCTAAATAAAAACATGGTCATGGGTGTTGGTGAAAAATAGGTTTCCCTCACATCACCCTCTTTTACATAAAGACTTTGCTCTTGAACATCCTTTCCTTTTGTATGCACTTCTCATTTGTTTTATGCAGACTTTTTAAGCTCCCCTTTTGCATGCACATCTCTTTTATTTTGTGCATCCTCTATAAGCTCTCTTGTTTCCTCACTTTTCTCACACCTCTCCATGGTTTTCTTATAACTCTCCTTTTGCTACACAATTATTTCTTTTTCTCTCTTTTGTGCTTTTCTCTTTCATTATTATTTTTTAATCTTCTTTAAGATCATCATCATAATTGTTTCTTGCAATCAACATATGTATGGGACTTTTAATTTGAGCATTGGAACATACCTCTAAGGGTGACATCTCATCATCATGTAAAGAAGAAGTTTGCATTTAGATTATACCTTTAGCAATAAGAACCTCATCTTTTGGGTTAGCCTCCTCTTTTATTGTTGAAAGTGATTTGTCATCTTTTCATTAGTATTCTATGAAAGATTAGATTCAGTTCCTTTAGAATTGATTTATCTTATCACCTCATCACTAGGTTGTAATTTGATCGTATCAGCAATGGTTGCATCTTGAACCTCTTTTTTTTATTGGCTCACCTTATGTCTATCTCTTTCCCCTTTCCCCATGCTAATTACTCTTCAGGACCTCCTTTTTCCATAAAATTTAGGAATTTTCATCTTTTTATTGTTGTATCTTTTTTGTTTTTGCCTTTAATAACTTTCATCTAAGGGTTCATCATCTTCAAATCGCCACCTTTCCTTTCTTGTTTGCTTTAATGTTGTGTTAGAGGTGTTGGTGTTATAGTAGCTCACCTTTTGTCTATTTCTTCCAACCTATAGTTCAATTTTGACAATCCATCTAGCATATCTTTCATGAAGGTCTTAAATTCAATATGTTTCTCCCAACTTGTTGTTGTGAAATAGGAAGAAGACAAGAAAAGACCTCACAAAACACTTCCTCACATGTTTACTCTAAAAAAAATGGCATTTCACTCGTATTTCACGTAAAATAGGCTTTTGTCCTCTGATAAAATCACCACTCTTGCATTTTACCTCTCAAGCTAACCTTCTTTATATTCTTAAAAGAATTAAAATTGACAAATCTCAAAAAGTAACCAATAATTAATGACTACCTCAAAGATCAAGAATTTAAAGATTTAGTTGAGGCAAACAAAAACATAAAGAAAAATTGATTAATAGAACCAAGAAAATAAGAAAACTTCAAAAGAATCAATGGATTTATCAAAGAAGTAAACAATGAATTAAAGGCATAAAAAAACTTATATGAAGAAACAAAAGAAACATAAAACACAAAACAACTCAATTGCACTAATATAATTAGAAACAAGATCCCTTTTTTGTCTGGGGATATGAAATTAGCGATTGTCCTTTTCTTTTCTTTTCTGATATTTTCTTTTTAATTCTTTTCTTTTCTTATAATTTCTTTTCATTTTTTTCTTTTCTTTTCCTTTGTCAATTGATGATTTTTTTTTTTATTTTTTATAAAGAGATCAAACCAACACTTTGAGTTCAAGTGATACAAACTCCAATAATGACAATTTGAAACTTAACAATTATAAAGAATTCCAAACTTCAAATATGTATATTGAAACCCAACACCAATAATATGAAATCAATGGTGTTTAATTTGATAGACACACAAAGGGAAAGAATGGAAAAAACAAACATAAATAAATACATAGATGGAAGGTAGATCTTAGAAGAATTTGAAGATTAGAGAAACTAAGAACGAAACAAGAAAACACAAAGCAAATATAAACAAGAGATAAAGGATACACAATTTGATTCTAGAATTGTGCTTTGATACCATTTGATACCAAATGATAAAGAACCTGATAGGTGACAGGCCCTAAGAACCCTTTATATGATTTGTTACTTTGCCCAAGAAAGCTAAAAGTCAAGTTGACAATCAAAGATTAAAACGCTAAGAAAATTAAGTTCTTAAAACCCCAATCTTGAAGATGCCACTAAGGTTGATCACTCCCTTTGATAAGACTATATTTTGCATTTAACTAAGAATAGAAGAAAACAAAGTTAAAACTTGCTCACACTTAACATTATTGATCAAAGATAATGTTTTTTTTATAGCACAAGGCTATGGCTTATATAAAACTTTTTAAAGTGAAGTTTCCTACATAGAAAAGGTCTAATATTCCTAAACAAAGTTACATCTAAATAGGAAACATATTCTAGATAAGAACCTTAGCTAAATAGAAAAAAAAAACTCAAAAAGTAGCTTATCAAAAAGTGAATCCAAACTGCCTTAGAGACACATGGCCACGAGGACAACTATGTATGGCTCTTTACATATAGTTGTGTTTTGAAGTCGTGCATTTTCTTTCTTCATTGCCCAGAAGCGTCATCTTGAGGCACCACCATATGGTATGATGCACGGTCATGTGCATAGATGCACGACCATGTATTGTGGCTACATGTTTCTATTTCTTACTACCCATTTGAGACACAACCGTGGATTTTGAGGAAGCATGGTCGTGTGTTTCATTTTTTCCTTTAAAGTTGCTGTCTATCTTTTGTAGCTTTCATTTTAAGGTTCTTCATATGTGAGCAGAGCATATAAGCCTTGTTGTTGGCTTGAAGAAGATCTATTAATTTCGTCTTGCAACTCCATGATCAATCCTTACAAAGCTTCTTTCATCCTTTTAGTCCTTGACCTAGTCATTGGATCTCCAATCCCATGCATTGGGTCTTGGGAATACTTGAGAATGTTTTGACTAGCACCTTGATCTCTATCATTAACCCTCTTTTGACTAGCACCTTGATCTTCATCATTAACCCTTTTTAAGCATGCTCTTAACCTTAGTCCCTGAATTTTGAGTGAATCCTTATGATGGGTGCTGATTAGGATCATATCACAATGTTTTCAAACATAAGTTAATATCTTACTTCAAGTATGAATGTTCAAGACTTTTACCATAAGAGCATCAAAATCAAATCCATTTCTAGTAAATCCATTAAAACTTATTTCTTACAACTAAAGAAATAAAGGTAATGATTCCAATAACAATAAACCAACCTATAAAACACAAAATACAACTCACACTTTTTTTTTGTCCTAATCCAATCCCATGCATGCCCTGCCCTCTACCCATATTACTTAATAAGTTTTTTCCCTATTCTTAATCTGATTAGTAATCCACCTAATTGTGAATATATGCACTTAAATCTAAAACACTTATAGCAAACTATTTAATTAACATAAAGTAGGGAAAAAAAACTTGTAGCATATTCTCTTCATTTGCTTTTTAACACAACAACCACCATAAAATAGGATTTTCAGAAGCTATTGCTTTAGGATAGGCTGCCATTCAGATATTTATAAATCGTTACCTCCTAATTCTAAAATGGTCAAAGTAACATATGTATGCATGTCTAAGAGAGGAAGAGAGAAGTTACCTCACTCAAATTAATGCCCACTTCCTCCATATATGATTGTAGAGTAGCAGAATGGTTCCCAAAATAATTTTTTTTAAAGTGACTAGTCTACTTTTGAATTTTTTCTTGAAGCTCAAGGAGTTCAAGACCTACTTTCCATGCCAAATCTTATATCATTTCCGCTTTGTTGTATCTGCATAGTTTTTAATCCTTAAGATGCATTAACTCATAACACCACCTAGAAAATGCTTGCTCATGAAATAGCATGCAATAATACTTACACATATGCCATTAACAGTGCTTGTTGCGAACTAAAGGAGGTGGTGAATGAGAACTGAACCAAAGCTTTGAAAAGTAAAAGATTTTCACTTAAAACACTCATTCACGAAACCATTAATTCTTTAAATTTATCTATCTAAAAATACACAAATAATTCTACATCTTATTCCTAGTTATATGCCCTAGTGAGTCAACAAAAATAAATATGTCTACATGGTAATTTACAATTCATCAATCTGCAATCCTCACATAAAGGATTAAAAAAAACTACACATCCTTATATACATATATACATATATATATATATATATATATATATATATATATATATATATATATATATATATATATATA
>CATIWR010149000.1:0-22895 GCA_949677035.1 Omphalea diandra
GCCAAGTGAGAATCAAATGCTCTTAACGATTACTTGATATATCATTTGTGAATAAGCACTTGCATATGGAACTAAAAAGGCGTTGTGACTGACTTGTCAAACACTTGCAAATCACAGGAAGATGGACCAATAGGTCCCAAATCATATGTCAAAAGAATTATAGGAAGATGGACCAATAGGTCCCAAATCATATGTTATATGAATCACATGAATATCCCGGGAGCAATGTTTGCCTTGCTTGGTCACGACAAAAACAAAACTATTGGTCCGACATGAGTTAAACAAAGTTTATTTTACACTAATGTTTGCCTTGCTTGGTCACGACATATGTCTAAGCTAATGAATGTTTAATCATCTAACAATTTGTTTTGTTCAATAACTGTGATCAATTATTGATGATTAACTTAGCAATCGATTATTAGCAATTAATGATTGATAATTATTTATTTATAGTTGCGACTGTAATCAATTATAAAGTATTGGTAATTTATCAGTTCAAGTTGTGGTTACTATAGACCGACAATAAGGATATGTGGATTTTTAAAAAAAAATACAATATTATTTCTATTCACAAATATATAAAAATATTTAGATTTTTAATACAATTTTTATTTGGGTAATATAATATGGTTATTAAAACAAAAGTACTGAATGTTTTTTTATGGGTTTTCACATAATACAATAACAATATATTATCTAGATTATATGTAATTATTTATTATCATAGATTACATGTAATTTTTACCTACAACGTGATTTTACATATGTGTATTAATTACTTTATTTCTTTTTTTTTTTTTAAACACGAAAATATAGTATTTAGATTCCAAAACTAGAATTTCTAGTATTTTTAGTTATAACTTCAACTGCTAGTGCCTAGATATTGAAACTCCACTTTCAAAAGAAAAAAAGTTAAACCGAATACTCAAAAGATACTAATTGGACATTCAATCATCAATATTAGTACCAACTGTTGAACCAAACAGATTTATATGAATTTTTTTTTTTAATCTTTGAAATGATAAAATAGTAGTTTATTTAAATAAATTTTATTATTTGAAAATACAAAAATTAATTTTTTGCCCGAAATTAGGGCATTTGGTCCTTAATCAAAATAATTGTTATAAATTGATTTTAATAATTACTTCGGATTTTATTAGAAATTTTTAAAATTTTGAAGATCAAATTGATTTTGTTATGTTCTAAATTAAGACTTTAATATTGTCAACTGAAGCTAAACAATAAATTTAACTAGAACAAGTTAAAAAAAAGAAAAAAGAAAAATATTGTCAACAATATTTTGTAATAGCATATATAACTACCTCAAACATATTCGCAAAACTCTTGATCGCCGTGTTCTATATAGGTTGTTTGCAATAGGTTTTATTTTTATTTATTTATTTCTTTTCTTATCTGTTACAGCTGTAAAAATTCCAATTCTCACATAAATAATAGAATAAAGCTTTGCTTTGTAACTCAAAAATCGGGAGTAAAATTACTCCTTGGATTGGAAGGTGGAGAGCGACAAGGACAGGAATTGAACATAAATTTTGTAAAATACACAAAAAAAATAAAAAAAATTGATGACTCGCCCGTTTGAAAAAATGACTCTTGCCCATTCGAAAAAGTTCTCTCAAATTCATTTTATTTTAATTTTCAGCATTAGAAAAAAGGTTTAAATAAATTGGAATAACTGCTTGAAATATTACATGAAAACTTCAATCAGTTCACATTCTGCGCTTTGAGCACATTTCTGCATTTTAAAAACTTTAATATTTCTACTATATTCTCACCTCTATTTTATAAAATGTTATTTGTTCATCGAACATTTTTTATTTTTTAGTTTTCTCACATTTCTGTTTCTGTTTCCATACTAAGATGATCAATCAGCCAATCAGAATTTTATATATATATATATATATATATATATATATATATATATATATATATATATAATTTTTCTATTTATTGATGACATTTCATAATTTTCAATAATTTTATTCCCAATGTATATTATGTAAATTCATTGTATTTAGATGGTTAGCCATCCTACGGGTTAACCTAATTCATTAAAAAACCTTCTCCTGAAAAAGTGCCTAAGGACTGTTGCCAATTGATATAAATATACACAATTGCTCCTTACTTCCCATTTTTAAACTTGATTAGCTTTGTGACTGCCATTTCATTGTCCGGCACACAAGGCAGGCCTTCAAGACTCGAGCCAATTAATACCTTAAATGTTTTTCCATCTAAAAACAAACTTTTTAAGTCCACTGGCATGATATGTCATGCATCTTGCATTAGGAGCCAGAAAATATTAGTGCCGTATTTCATAATGTGCTCCAAACCATGCAATTTGAATGTTTTTGATGGAGAGCATTCAAGTATTTGCATAACACTCAAAGCTACAGGATTATAAAAATAAAGCTACATGGAGAAAAGGTGAAGGTATTTACAGATTAGGTCAAGGAACTGTAAGGTGACCTGCATGTCCCATAGATTTCCAAGATGATTCAAGCCGCAACAAGTGTAATTTCTCAACAAATGGTTCTAAAACTTCTGCTTCTTCTTCTGGAGCAAAGGCCATACAGATGCTCAGCTCCTGCACAGCCTTTCCATATTCCCTGACATTATCCATAAAATAGTTATTATCAATACCACAATGAAGTCAGATACAATTTTCAAACAGCACAAAGTTCTTATACCTATTATATTTTCAAACAGCACAAAGTTCTTATACCTATTATAGTACAACATCATGCCATGGTCTCTTCTCAAGACCCAGTTATGTGGCTGCAAAATCAGCAATCTTTCTGAAGCCATAATGGCCAACCTGTAAAGAGAACTATAATTTAGCACGGCATCTATAAATAAGTCAATCTAGATGGACTCATGACTGCCAGTGAATTCCAATGTTCAATAAACAATTGCTACACTACAAACTTTTGCACAACATTTACGATAAAGATAATGTTGCCCAAAAATTAAATTCTAGAACCATAAACTGTACCTTATGCAACACAGAACCAGAAATTACACAGCTTGAACATAACTGATATAGCTAAATAAATATTAAATCTGAAGGACTGCACATGGTTCAATTTGTTGGTTTGACAGTCTTTTTCTAACTGAACTGATTTATTTATGTTTGAAATCAAATTAAACCAACCGAACAATGGCATATGTCTAATCCAGCTGAACCAATCACTTTTCAATCGCTTTGGATTGGTCAATTAGATGGCTTGAGCTTTACAATAGCCAAAAGTTGAAGTTTAATAAAAGTAATTATCGTACACTAGTTTATTTTGATTATCACCTCATCATAGTTGTTAAAGCCTTTGTGACAATTTGTGCTTTTTTTTTTGTTTCATGTCTGAATAAATCTGGATTATTGATTTAAAATTAAAAAACTCTTTTAGTAAACCTTACCACAACTGATTATTTCAAGAAAAGACAAAAGAAAAGCAATAATAAGGCTGCTCCAGCAGTAGAAAAGAAAAAAAAAAACAGAAGATTAGGCAAGAAAAGGGATCTGCTCCAGCCAAAAAACAAATAGAAGAAGAAGAAGAAGAAGAAATTCTGCCAAAAAAACATAAGAAAAAAACTGCTGAAATAACAGAATAAGAAGAAGAAGAAGAAGAAGAAGAAGAAGAAAGAAAGAAAGAAGAGGAAGAAGAAATAATCTGATCTGCACTTGTGTGTTTAGGATTTCAAGTCTTTAGTAAACTTAGAAGACTTGTGGGTTTAGGCTTTGAAACTTTTATCAAGTTTTTTTTTTTCTGTGTGTTTTTCTTTTGTTATTACTTAATGTGTATTGAATATTAATAGTTATAATATTATATCACCTTATTAGTAGTTTAATAATAAAATTTATAATTATTTTAAAATTTTTTATTTTTATGCCTCATGTCTCTCAGGCGCGCCTCTGTGCCTTGCGCCCTGCGTCTAGGCTCTAGAACTTCTTAGCGCTTTGGTGCACCTTGCGCCTTTAATAACTATGTATCTCATATAAGTTCAATAAACTATAATAATTGTGTAGTTATAATAAGCATGATTTACATATTATAATAACATTAAATAAATGATAATAGGAGCCCCTAATAATTTTTTTTTAAAAAAAAAAACCATGGGTTAGATAGAGGTGTTTGGTTTGATTTTGTCAGTTTGTTAAAAAAAAAATGAAATTGTAACCATCCAGAAACTTTAGTTTTCAAAAGTTAACAAATCTAAACCACCATTATACTTCAAGAACTAGTAAGTTAGTTTGGATTTGATATGAAAAGGTCATCTGCCAAATTGATTGACATGAACGATTACACAGAACAAAAAGCAACCTCTGCCAAAAAAGTAAACTGCTAATGCAATCATGTCTCTAGAAAATGGTTTTTCAATAAGCATAAGTGGACAGAGATTCAAAGTTTAAACATATGTTCCCTGACAACTGTGAAGGAAATTAACCCTAAGAACCTATCATAGTAAAATAAATTTGGATGCAAATCTAAGCGTTTAAAATAAGGAACTAGACAGATTTGATGGTCCAATCTAACAATTATGAAATATGCATTCTTACTAAACGATGTTCTATAGATATTATTACTAACTAGAATATAACAGCTATTCAAAGCAAATAAAACGGATATTCATAGGTGGGAGTTGTGTGTTCACCACCCAGGCTCTACTGCCTGAGAACCCCCTCAAAACGCTTGCCCTCCCCACTCCTCAACATCAAATAAGAAGTCTGTCAACTGAAACAAACACTATCTTTCCTCAACACTCACTAAACTGTCTAAAAAGAAAAAAAAAAAAAAAGCTATGGCTCAACCAAAATAGCATGTATGTATATCATCACTATGAACCTCATTTAAAAGACAATAAAGCAAGCATAAACACATGTTCAAACAAAATATTAGAACAAACAAATGCATATAAGATAGCAAAACACACAAAGTCTCTGCCTCATGAACCCATGACTCCATATGAATGATCAGAACGCAGAAGGTTTACAAATGCATCGACTTTGGATGCCATCTACAACTTTTGCAAACAAAATCATTTAATTCTCCAGAGGAAGCACTGGTATTGGAACATTTTAAAAAAATAGTAGGAATACACTGAATAAAAGTATGGTATTCCAACTGAAATGTATATAAATGTGTAGGATACGATTCTTGTTCCAAACACAGTTTATCTACCCAATGATGACTAGCTGATTTTCTACATAAGACTTAAAAGGGGGATGTTTAGTATAATGTCTGGAATGTTTCTTTGCTTGATAGCATCAACAATTAGTAACAGTGAGCAACTGTACAACTCTCATTCATATAAACAGAAAATTTGACATGACAAAGGCAATCACTGGGAGCTTACAAGTAAATCACGCATGTCACCTTCCCATTCCCTCGATTCCTTTATCAGCTAAATCCAATCATTTAATTTTGGGGAATGTTAGAGTAGGATGGTTAATCCTAAATCTATAACCTCTTTTGATCTTGACAAAGGAGATTGATCATTACTAATGTTTTTATTAAGTGTTGATTTTGTACAAAAATAAGTCTCTCAAATTAAGTTGGAAGAAAATCTCTCTAACTCCAAAGTGACTCGCGACCGCAATCAAGGATTCGCGACCGTGACTCTTGAGAAGACTGTCAAAAATCAGATACGCTAAATCGCGGAGTCATTCTCGGCTGCGAACAAGCAAAATGAAGCAAACCAAATGACAGACGAATTTGCGGTTTGTGTCGCGACGACGAATTACAAAAAGCTTCAAAAGGGAAAGAAGTCTACAATCAGAGCTTGACAAGTGTTATAGGAATCTGTTGGAAGTCAAAAATCGCGAAGGCTACATATTGGTAGCAATCGCAATTTGAGAAGTGAAAGTTCCACAATTTGGTAGGTTGTTTCGTTGTCAGGATCGCGATCTGTACAACGAAAATCGCGACCGCGACTTACGCTAGCTAAAGAAACACAATGACTATATTTTCCTGAAGCACTAATAAAAAGCTGCCACGTGAACTAGCCGTTAGACACAAAGCCGCAACTTTTGACTTTTGTAAGGAAAATTGAAAATCACTAATAACCGTTGAACTAGTCGTTAAACTAGCCGTTAGTCTCTTTAGTGGAATTTAATAAATGACAAGGTTAAGAAATTCAATATCAAGAGGAAAAACTCTCAATCTTTGCTGCTTATTTCTTTCAATTTTCTTTATAAGATTGTTAATTGTTAGGTGTGAGCATTAAACACCATGTTGTAAGGTTGTTGTGTGAGCTTGTAAAAGACATCGAGATAGGTTTTAGTGTGAGCCTTGAAAACACTTGTAAAAGGTTTTTGTGTGAACCTGTAAAACACAAGTTTTAAGGTTTGGAACACTAAGTTGAGTGTGAGCTTCTAAAACATTAGTGATTGAGTGAAATACCCAATTGGTGAATTGGGAAGTGGACGTAAGGTTGGTTAATACTTGAACCACTATAAATCCTTTGTCTCAATCTTTTCATTTTTACTCCCCACTTCTTTGTTTTTAGAAATTTTCATACACCAATTCAATCTCCCTTCTTAGTGCCAAGGGCTAACAAGTGGTATCAGAGCAAGGTTTTCACATATCAAACCTTCATTGGGTGAAATAAGATCATGGCATAAGAAACAATCCACTCACACCTAAGGTCACACTTTGATGGAACCGACTATACTCATTCGAAATATAAAATGAAAATCTATCTTGACATAGATATAATGGATCTTTGGGAGGTAGTCACCAATGAATGGAAGCCACCCACAAAGGTTGTGGACGGTGATGAAAAGCTGATTCCAAGAGAAGAATGAGTTGAAGCTCATAGAAAGTCCAATGGGAGAAACAAAAGAGCAATTGTCATTCTCCTAAGCTTCCTATCTAGAGAAGAGATTGAGAGAGTACAACACTGCCAAATAGCTCATGCAATCTGGAAGACCTTGGAGAATTATCATGAAGACCACAACTCTTGTGAAGTCAAGTCGTTTGGAAATGTACGTCACCGAATGGAAACTCCTCATGATGGACAATGAGATCATCACAGAAATGACTAACAAACTCTTGTCCATTGTCTGCAGCATGAAGAAGTTTGGAAGAGCTCTCACCATTTGTGAAATAAACACCAAAATCCTTAAAACTCTTCCACTTGATAAATTTAGTGCTAAAGTGTGCAGCATACAAAAATCTAATCCAGAGATTCGAAAGGTCCCAACAGATGTGCTAATAGGCAAACTCGACTCATAAGTTGGCCTTACAAAAAGATGAGCAAATGAAGAAGCTAAGGGGCCAAAGAGAAAAGCCAGAAAAGAGAACAATGGCTCTCAAAGCAGCAATCAAGGAGAAGGAAGTAGACACTTCCTCAAGTGATGAAGATAGTGATAGAGAGGAAGAAGAGCTAGCAATGCTCTCTACAAGAACTAAGGAGTTGATAAGAAGAAGAAAGGAGAGAAAAGTCTTTAAGAAAACTGCCCCAAGTCCAAAAAAAAGATCAAATGATGTCACATGTTATAAATGTGGCAAACAAAGGCACATGAAGCATGATTGTCCCAAAATGAAGAAGAAGAAGAAGAGATGGGACAAGGAGAAGAAGAAGAGCTTCTCAGCCACTTGGGATGATAGCTCAAGTGAAGAAGAAGAAGAAGAAGAAGGAGAAGTAGCCAATATATGCTTCATGGCATTAGAGGAGTCAACAAGTGAGGTAAGTACTTATTCTCATTCTAATTCTGATTATGAAATAGATGAGTTAGATGAAGAGCTTTTAGAAGCTCTAACACTAAGGTGTGACAAATATAAGTCACAAGCAAAAACCTATAGGAAGAAGTGCTTAAAACTAGAAGATGAGTACAAGAATCTAAATGAGCTTGTAAATGAGTTGAGGACTTCTAATGAAGAACTCAAAAAATCCGTAGAAAAATTGACTACATCTTCTTTATCCTTAGACTCACTTAAAAAAGAAAATGACACTCTTAAAGAAGAAGTCATTGAGCTCAGAAGCTCAATCTCCAAATTTCACAAAGGAAAAGAGGCATTAGATATATTAATTGTGTCACAAAGACCACCTCTTATTAAGCATGGTATAGGATTTAGTGGAGCTCCCTCATCCTCTACAACTACTTTTGTGAAATCGTCTACACTTCAAACTTCTAGCATTGAGGTAATTGGGAAGAAAATGGCTCCTAGTACTAAGTTTCCTTAACTTAAAAATAAAGGAAAGACTATCCCAAAGTCAAGAGCTAAGGCTCAAAGAGCCAATTATGCAAATATGTATAATAAATCTCATGTTAATAGATTTACTAGTCCCACTTCTTGCACATGCTCATGCCCACACTCACATATGCCAGGAATGAGAAAACCTCCTACTCATACCAAATTAGTGCATAAAAGAAAGACTTATGAGTCTAAACTCCAATGTCATTATTGCATGAAATATGGACATACCAATGTATTTTGTCACATCATGAAGACACCTAAAATTGGAGGACCCTTCCAAGACTAACCCTTAAGGACCCAAGTATGTTTGGGTACCAAAGCAAACTGTTTGATATTGAAGGATGAGGTCTACTTCGCCAAATTCTCATCATAGAAAGTCTAAAGGTGAATGGAGATAAAGCTTCAAATGGTATTTGATATCAAGCCATGGATATTAAACTTGTAATGTATCTCTTATCCCTTATTCATCTAACTTAATGTATCTATGCATACATTTAGGGAGAGTTTTATTGCTTATGTGTTGACATATTTGATTTGATTAATTGTGTGATTTGTTGAACCGATTCATTTCTCATTTAAGGTTTTCTACATTTCATATATTCAATTCAATCATCAAAAATCATATTCTCTATACTAGGGTCAATAATTGGACTAATAAGATAATATAATATTATAACTATTAATAATCAATACATATTATTTAATATATAACTATTAATAATCAATACATATTATTTAATAACATCATTTAAGGGCGTGGTGGCCTTTTGGAGGAAGATGATGATGGGGGCACGAAGGACTCAGGAGCAGCTCTTTGGAAAGACTGAGAGATTTGCTACAGAGTAGAATGTATTTGTTTCAAACATTTTGTACTTCTCACTTGTTGTTGATAAAGAACCTGAGAAGCATAGATAAAATGATTATCTATTCTGGCAGCAAAAGTGTCAGAGTGCAGTTTTATTTCCTTCTTAATTTCTTCAAACTTTTGCTCTAACAGAGCAAGCTTGTCTTCTGTCGATCTTCTCATATTTTCATCCTCTTTTTCTCTCATAATCTTTTGTTTCTTCTCCGGCTGAGGTATCTCTTCTATGACTCTTTTCCCTTTGTTTTGTCCAAGACAAAGGGTTAGGACGAACCCTTCCTCATTGGCTTCTAAGTTCAGGTCAAAGCACTTGTTTGTTATTTCTAAGAGTGTGGGAGGTAAGGTAGAAAGGATAATATATGGAGGAATAATGAAGAAAAACTAAGCTGACAAGGGTTTCGTTTGCCTGGTGACAAGAGAGTGAGACAATCGAGTTATTTATAGAGGTTTCATAACATACAACAAAGGACAGACGATCTTTTCACCGCTGCCTATAAGATTTCTTGGGATTGCATACGCTCAAAATGTCAAAAAATAGTATAGAACGCATGCAGTTGAATAATTTGGTTAATAATTTCACAGAAGCAATTTCAAACAGATAGGTATGCTCAAGCATCTTTAAAATGTTTGAATTATTTTGCATTTACGTTTATATATATATATATATATATATATATATATATATCATCAATTTATCTTCTTATGTGACATATTGTGATCAATTGTGCAAAATTACTTATGTTTAGTATTTGAACGAGTATTAGGTTTCAATCCTCTCCTAGGGAATCACACTTAAGAGAGGATTAGGGATGATTGATGAAAATTCCCTAAAGTATAAATTTTGATCTTAGAAATATTTGTTTTGTTTGGATGATATTGTTGTGAATTATATGATTTTCATATTTGAGTTGAGATGTCTCAATTTTGGATGGCAATTGTGAATTTATATGACAAATTGCGCAAATTAAGCATCAATACATTAAAGTGGATCACAAATCTTTGAAATTTTATCCTTATCCTCTCTGACTTATAATTCGCGGTCGCTATTCCTCGTTGACGGTTGCAAATTAGAAGTCAAACTCACCTGGCTGACAAATGTTAATTCGTGGTCGCGAAATTTAATCTCCACCATGAATTTTGTCAGATTTTCAAATTTTTAAATGTTGAAATGCGTATTCCCAAGGAAAATTTGTCCGTTACTCACATTTTCTGGAATTCGCAGTCACGACTATGAAATCGCGGACGCAAATTAGAATAACCGACTTACATGTATGAGATTTGATTGCCAACCATTTCGAACCCTCTATTAAATCAATTTCTAGCCGTTTATAGTCGTTGGATGTCTCTTCAAAGGCTATATATACTCCCTCAAACTCACAACTCAACAATATGAAGGCTATATATTTCTAACAGTGTTTTCTTCACAACTCACAAATCCAAACTCTCTTCTCTCAATTCTCCCAAATCTCTCAATAATATCTCCAACATCTTCATGGCTCCCAAGAAGGCAACAAGAGCCAAAAAGGGTAAGGAGATTGCTCAGCCTTTTGTCCCTCCTTCACTCAACAATATGAAGGGGGTCACTAAGGAGGAGAAGGAAAAATACAAGAAAAATCTCTCCAAAATAATCTTACCCAACAAAATCCCATCATCATTCCTACTTAAGTCCCTCAGCATCAACGACGAGGTGCGGGCGTTCCTCTCCAACCTTGTATGGAACAACTTCATTTTTAAGGACGAGCCGAGCTACGAGGAGATAGTCCGTGAATTTATGTGCATTGTGCAACTAAGTCGTAAGGCCAAATCTCCTGCCGGCCAATACGGCTTAGTCTTTAGAGCATTCGGGGCTCCTCACTACATTACTTTCGAGCAAGTCTCTGCACTATTCGGTTTTCAAATAGCCAAGAACATACCATTCATCATTTCGGTGCTCAATGTGATCTACTCAGAATTCTGGGCAGAAATCTCTATCAAGACAAAACACGATCCGCGTTCCTCTCTCGCCAAGCACATCAAATCCTTGCCGTTGTGGATTCTTCACAGAATCATCACTTTCTCAATTAATGCAAGAGGTGATGGTAATGAAAAAGTCTCGCAGAAAGACCTAGCATTTCTATTCTGCCTTATGAAGAACCAACCACTATAGACTGGCCGTTATATGGTGAATTAGCTAATCCACATGAGCACAAAGCCCAAGAGTCAGTTTCTGCTTCCATCTCACGTCACGACAATTTATAAATATGTCGGGGCACTCGATGCGGAAAAGGAGAAGCTTCTCACCAAGTTTCTACCTTCTCAAAACTTTGTAGACTTGACGTATCTAATCAACGCCAAGGCAATCCATCTGAACACATACGCTTACCAACTTGGCGTGTTCGGGGCTAAGAAGCTGGAGAGCTCTCAAGCTTCTAAGCGAAAGAGGCTTCATATCGAGGATGTTCCTACTACTCCACCTCCTCCTCCTCCGGCCAAGACAAAGGTTTTACTCTCCACCATCAACAGCAAGCTTGACAAGCTTATGCGGATGATGAAGAGGATATTCATGTTTCTCTCCCACCTCCATAGCGATATGGTGGATTTTCAGGAGAAACTTGGCATCCCACCTTGCCATCTCCCTGACTTTTCGGACTTTGACAACACAAAAGATGGGGATAACGGTGTAGAAGTCGGCAAAGAGGCTCAAGGAGGTCTCCAAGAGCAAGTGGAAGATTCTTCCGGAGATGACAGCGAATCTCCAACTTTTTAGACATTAGGGTTCTCTTTGAACTTTATTTTTCTTTTCTCTTTGAAAACAAAAAATGTGATCCCACATGTTTTATCTGTTTCTTTTTTAAAGCATTTGTCTTTAGCATCTATTTGTTTAATCATTATTAATTGCTCCTTTAATACTTATGCTTGTTTATATTTCCTTTTATGTTATCTAACCTTTTCGATTTTGCCAAAGGGGGAGAGATTGAGAGATATAGAGGAAGAAAGATAAAGGGAGAGAGATAAGTAAAAAAAGGGAGAGATTAGTGAAATTTATCCTAAGATGCATAAGTTAAGGGGGAGCAACATAAAGCAACTTAGAGAAACTTAAGTCAATTTGACACTTAGGATTTTTGGAACTTATAAAATTTTTATCTTTTGTTAAAAATGATCATTAAAATCCTATACGTAGTATTCAATTTTAATGTTCTGTATTTATTCTTCATTTTGGATCAATCTAGGTTGTCAAAATCAAAACGGGGGAGATTGTTGGACTAGGATGGTTAATCCTAACTCTAGAACCTCGTTTGATCTTGACAAAAGAGATTGATCATTACTAATGTTTTTATTAAGTGTTGATTTTGCAGAAAAATAAGTCTCTCAAGTTAAGTTATGTTGGAAGAAAATCTCTCTAACTCCAAAATGACTCGCGACCGCGACTCTTGAGAAGCCTTGCCAAAAATCAGACATGCTAAATTGCAGAGTCATTCTCGGCAGCGAACAAGCAAAATGAAGCAAACCAAAAATGACAGACGAATTTGCGGTCTATATCGCGACAGAGTTGTGACCGCGAATTACAAAAAGCTTCGGAAGGGAAAGAAGTCCACAATCACAGCTTGACAAGTGTCCTACAAAGCCGTTGGAAGTCAAAAATCGCGAATACTACATGTTGGTAGCAACCGCGATTTGAGAAGTGAAAGTTGAATAATTTGACAGGTTGTTTCGCGGTCAGGACCGCGGTCTGTACAATGAAAATTGCGACCGCAACTTACGCTGGCTGAAGAAACACAATGACTATATTTTCCTGAAGCACTAATGAAAAGCTGCCACGTGAACTAGCCGTTAGACACAAAGCCGCAACTTTTGACTTTCGTAAGGAAAATTGGAAATCACCAATGGGAAGCTAACACATGGACTAGCGGTTGGACTAGCCGTTAAACCAGCCGTTATACTATCCGTTAAACTAGTTGTTGGACTAGCAGTTAAACTAGCCGTCGGTCTCTTTGGTGGAATTTGAGTATAAATACTTCACCAAACATTAATAAATGACAAGGTTAAGAAATTCATTATCAAGAGAAAAAACTCTCAATCTTCGCTACTCATTTCTTTCAATTTTCTTTATAAGATTGTTAATTGTTAGTGTGAGCATTAAACACCATATTGTAAGATTGTTGTGTGAGCCTGTAAAACACATTGAGATAGATTTTAGTGTGACTCTTGAAAACACTTGTGATAGGTTTTAGTGTGAGCCTTGAAAACACTTGTAAAAAGGCTTTTGTGTGAGCCTGTAAAACACAAGTTGTAAGGTTTGGAACACTATGTTGAGTGTGAGCTTCTAAAACACTAGTGATTGAGTGAAATACCCAATTGGGGAGTGGACGTAAGGTTGGTTAATACCTGAACCACTATAAATCACTTGTCTCAATCTTTTCATTTTTGCTCCTCACTTCTTTGTTTTTAGAAATTTTCATACACTAATTCAACTCTCATTCTTAGTGCCAAGGGCCAACAGGGAACAAGAGTTCAAATAAGGGAACATAGTCCAAAAATAAAGTTTCATGAATATAGCAACTAGGAATCCCAACAGCATGTAGAAACCCCAGCCTAACTGAACCATCACCAATTGAAAGGACATATGTATCCATCCCAACTTGTTGAATTAAAAATTGAGTTCTTATGCTCTATGTTAAGAATAAAGTTCACTTCATGTTAACATGAGTAGAGGCTTCAATGATGCAAGAAGGTGACAAGTGTAAATCCAATCACTAGCTATCTATATTATGAAAATTGCAAAAAAGCATGACACTGCAAATTTTACACAAGAACCATCTAAATGCTTCTCAGCTTATCATGCATAATTGACGTCTGAATTAATCTTATCAGAAAATAGAATCCCATTTATCAATTACCTCGTCATTCTGGCACAGGTTACAGCTAGAAGAAATAACAATAAATGCATCAAAAAATGATGTCAGAAAGAATATTAAGGATATTACCTAAGATCCCTTGGCCGAACCAAAGAAAGATTGGAATTATGGATCATGTTATGCTTCAAATCAGCATTGCTAACATGCCTTAGTGGAGAAGTCAGCATCAACCCATGATTTGATCGTGATGCACGCTTCCAGTGAAGCCTCTGAAAATTTTTAGAATTCAGTTCATTGTTAAATAGGAAATTAAGAAAGTATTATTGGATTTGTTGAGATTATAACATACAATCAAATTGGCCAGAGAAATCCCAATAATGTCTCTCTTTGTAGCTATTTCAAGCCCTAAAAGTGAGTTGCTGGTCAAATCTGATGCTCTGGATCTAGGGTCTTCCACACACCTTCCATTGACTATTGCAAAAATGCTGTGCCCTGAAGTCACCTTGAAGAGCTCCTAAAGAATGAGATGAAAATTTAAGACAATCCAACTTCTAGTTTTTCCGAACATATGGAGTTTCCTAAAAGGCGGCAACACAATTAAGAAAGAAATTGCTGATGCATTTTTTACAGAGAAATTTTGATAAAGATAAACATGCAAAATATAAGCACCTCTAGGTTCCCTGTTTGAGGCCATATCAAAAAATCTTCCCCAACTCGAGATCCCACAATGGTCAGATTGAGTCGTCTACAAACTTCAATGTAAATTATGCTAAGCAAAATTGCTGTGAGAAAGGAAAGAATGTCGTCAGGTCACAACAATTATCCACCAAAGGGAATACGAGAAGGCATAATAAATCGCACTGAAAAAAATAAGTGTGTTTGCAAAATAAAAAGCAATAAGGCAAATAGATACGTATGTATAGAAAATAAATGTGATGAATTTTACCACTGCCACATCTAGTGCCGAGAACAGTGTGCAAGTAGGAATTCTTAGAATCTACAACAACAGGAGACCTTCTGAAGCCTCTTAACTCAAACAGAACTAAATTTACAGCATCCAAAACTTCAACCAAATGGCATCCTATATCTCTTGAAACTAGCTCTGCTTCAACTTCTCTAGCAATGGTGTCCAACTCGCCGAGCCACTCAGTTATGTTCTTGCCAGCCAAAGGCATTTGCTCCACAGAGTCCCACTCTTGGTCAGCCATTGGCACTGAAGCAGTTTTCCTTTCATTTAGGAGGGAAAGAGAATCCATATCTCTATTAAAGGCAAGATATGCTTCATCTTCAGCTGCAATGTAGAGCAAAGCCTGCACCGCCAAGTGACACAGTAGAGTAAAGAAATGCCAATAACAGAAAGTTGTGCATTTTAAGAGGAAAGAAAAAAATATTCTCACTTCGTAGACTTAAGGGGCAACTTACACTTGTGCTTATGAATATGGCCCTATAAAAAGTCGCATCATTAAGGGACACACTTGAGGATATGATATAGCATTCAAAAATACTATTGGTAAAAAAAGAAAAAGAAAAAAGTGGGTCCTACTGGCAAGAAAAAGAAGTGACTAAGAATTATACTCTCACAAGAAGAAAGGAGAATGACATTAAAGGAAAGTTACCTTTGCAAGAGAAATGTCTTTGTCCTTGGATTGAAAGGAGATTTCCTGAGTGAATTTTTCCCTTACAGACTTGGCAACCTAGGATTTTTTTTAGCACCAAAACAAGTTTGAGAAGGAGCTCACAATGGATAAAATGCAATCAAGAACAGGAAATGTAAATTCAAAGACGGCATGTGGGTATGAATTGTTATGGAAAGAAATATCAAAGGTACAGATAAAAATAGGCAACACTGGTAATACAAATAAACCTCCTGATAAGTATTGAGGCGGGACTGATCCCTGGTGATCTGATTGGTAGAAAGAGGGGAAGCTGAAGCTGAAACTGAAACAGTAGCAGTCCCATTCCTAGTCCAAGGGAATAGGGTCCTTCTCCTTCTCATCCACATCCACCGTTCATCATGATCATACCTGATGATGATCATCATCGTGTAAACAATAAAGGGATATTTGGGCTTTGATTACCACATCCTTCTTCCACCTCTATGTATTTAATGGTTAAATTCAATACATACATCAAATTAAAAAAAAAAAAAAAGAACACACACATTCATTCAAACCCAACTATATAAGCTAAACTAGCAGAAGGGCTTAACTAATTAGTAGATTAATCAATTGATGATTAATAATAGCATTTGAGGGATAGATGAGAAGATTAAGAAAAAATTACCTGATGGGTGGAAGAGCTGATGCTGACATGGTTGCCGCTGAAGTAGCAGCACAAATCATTAACGGAGAAGCACGCAACATGTAAATTTTCTTTTTCCTTGTTTTGCGAGAGAGAAAGAGAGAGGGGGAAATTGCTTCAAAGGAAACAATGTCAGATTGGTCTGACAATACAAACACATTAACACACTAGATGTGAAGAGAGAGAGAGAGAGAGAGAGAGAGAGAAATTAAAGAAAACTAAGATCAGTATTAAATTTGGAAGTAAAGAAGTTGAGGCCAGATTCCGTGGAGGTAGACTCTGGAAATTCACTTCCAAAACACGGGGAAGTTAATGATGATGAGGATGATTTTGCGGCAAAACAATAATCAGAAAACCCAGAACAAGTAGAAGAAAACAGGTAATAGTTGATGAGGAAGATGCAAGATTTCCCACAATCCATAGTCCTACTGATTCTAGTGATATCTAATTGAAGATGAGAATGCATTAACCTCAGCAGACTCTTTCTACTTTTTTCTTCTTCTAGGATTGATGGGTTCTTGGTGGCCTACCCAAAAGATCAAGTCTTTCAATACCCAACAGCCACCCTTCTATTTCTTGTATTTTGGTCTACAAAGAAGAAGAAGAAGATAAAGAAGATAACGAGAAGAAAAAAGAGTTGGCAGGTGTTAAAGCCATTTTTAATTACATATTTTTATATATTAACTATTTTTAGGATACAAAAATAAACATAATCCATATAGAAATCGAAAGAACAACAAAATTCCTACTTTCTCTCTCCTCCTAATTTGGTAATGTTGGCCCTTCGCCTCCGTATGTATGCTGCACAAATACGCACAAATACGGATAGAGAGAGAGAGAGGGAGAAAGAGAGAGAGAGATAGTACAGTGGCCAATGAGTTGGGTAAGGTTAAGGTTTTGGCATCACAATGCGAGAGTTTGGAATTTGGAACCAGTTATGGGTATTCCGTTCCTATTCCCATCATTATTTATTTGTTTATTTAAGCTATTTTTGGTTTATACTTGACATAATTATTAAAAAAAAAAAAATGAGGCACGTTTTCTCCGTCGAGCCTAGCTTGAGTGTTAATTAATTGTTACATCACATTAATCATATGCACAATAATTAGTTGATATTTGAATGTTATATATATATATATATATTATTTTTCAGTTTTATTTTTTATTTGATAATTTTTCAATATATTTTTATTTATTTATAGGCTTTTTAATTAGATAATTTTACATGTCAAACTAATAGAATTTCAAATTGCTCATTTGTTAAATAATTAAGTTGATATATGATAATTTGTCATCTTAAAAAAATTTTATATTTAACCAAGATATGTTATCATCATAATAAACTTTAAGATTAAAATTAATTATTTATATTGATTGATTACTACTTAAAGATACTGTAATAATCTAAATTTATAAAAATATGATTTCAAAAAATTTTCCTCAATTTAGTAAAGACAATAAGTAATTTAAATTTTTTAAAATGAAAAATTATATTTGAATTTATGAAATTATATTTATGTATATATGTGTTTTAGTGAACTAAGGAAAACTTATATTTTGATCAAGTAAAAATTTTTCAAAAATGAATTTATTATTATAAAGACCTTTATTTTTATCTAAAGCCCGAATTTGATTTTTAGCATGTATGTATTTATTTATAATAATAGTTTAGTAATTATAAAAATATGATAGACATAGTTGATTAGATCAATTAGCCTTTGTGTGGGCACTTGGATTTTAAGATTGTGTTTGAATCAATGGAATTTTGCTTGTGACTTTCACATTTTATTGATCAACGGAAGGTTGAGAGGATGTGGGTCATGTGTTGGTACAATCTCAAGTTTGTGGCACATGTTTAAGATCATTAGGGGATCCTTAAGGAGGCCTTTTGATGGACAAAAGTCCTTTTTCGAAGCTTGATTGGCCAAACGATGATCAAGATGGGACAATATATTGGTACTATCTCTTAATCACATGAAGTCGTCTCCCAACTTTGGTTGGGACAAGAATCTAAGTAAAAATAAAATTTGGCCCTACCTAGTCATTTAAAAGGCCTAATCTATCTTCATCCCATCATAGATAAAGTTCGAGAATTGGGTATAGCAAGGGAAAAAGGTTAGGTATATCCACATCGCCAAAATTTAGGGATCCTGTTTTTCGGACATCTTTGATTCATAATTACCATTTTAACCTTATTATTGATTAGTCCAATTATCGATCCTAAGTCATCCATGTAACGTGCCTCAAAGCAATCAAACCAAGCACATCGTTACAACCACTCTCCATGAAGGTGGGGTTACAAATATGATCTCAAATGGAGTTTCCATGCATAATTTACATAAATAGATATGCAAAAATAAAGAAAACATGCATTATGAGCCCCTCAATTTTGAAGTTGCGCTCAAACTAATGAAATCTTACTTGCAAATCTATCTTTTTATCGATCAACGAGGGATTAATCGAATGGGGCCATACATTGATATTATCTCCAAAGTGGTTCGTGTTTGGATCAATAGGGGATCCTTTAGGCCTCATGTAAATTTGAAGCCCTTTTCCAATTTCAGTGGTCAACAGGGAACCAAAGCGGGAAAATACATTGGTATCATCCTTAACATAATGTGAAGTCATCACCCGACTTTGATCAAAATAAGAATCTTGGTAAGGACAAAATATAAACTCACCTAAGTCATCCAATTCATCTTCACCCTATCAGAGATTAGGCTTGCAATTTGGGTACGGTTTGGGAAAGAGGTTAGACACCCTCAAATTACTCAAATATTAAGATCCACCTTTTTGACATCTTTAGTTTACCTTTTCACCATTTAGCCTTATTATTAATTAATTTTGGATAAAACCCCTAATCATGTTCTTAATGCAATCCAATCAATCGTATCAAAGCATTATCGTATTTAATCTTAATGGGGAGAAGGATCATCCACACTTAAAAGGGGACGTCATGCATATTAATAAACATAATCATGATTATTAAGACCATCATGCATAGTCAAACCCAATACATGTTCATATGACCATCTACACACCATGAACACATAAGTTAGTGACATCATAAGAGATAGAGCAACAAGACAAATAAGATGGAATGTATCAAATGAATGGTCTCGCCATATTTCCAAGTTATGGAATCTATGCATGTTTCTAAGTCCATCATCCCATATTAACATCAAAATAACATAACAAGTCATATATGAAGCACAAGTAAAGAAAAGCATGATTAACACAGAGACATAATGAATGAAACTCATAAAGTGCATGTGGAGGACAAAAGAGAGACCTTAGGCAAGGATTGAAGTTATTAATTTAGATTCCTAGGATCATTAGGTCCTCATCCATGAAGACTCCTAAAGAGTCATAGCATCCTCAAGATAC
Organism: Omphalea diandra; assembly: GCA_949677035.1. Taxonomy (NCBI): domain Eukaryota; kingdom Viridiplantae; phylum Streptophyta; class Magnoliopsida; order Malpighiales; family Euphorbiaceae; genus Omphalea; species Omphalea diandra. Next base: position 19,599 of record CATIWR010149000.1, read on the forward strand.
CCAATGCTATTAGAAGAGCTAGATATCAAGATAGTAAAAAGACAAACCACAGAAAGCCATAAGGTTATATATTGTTGGTTTGGATGAAGATGAGGCAATTTAAGAGGAGGGGGTGAATTAGGTTATAAATAAAAACACAAACACAATACATAAGCAACAACCATAAATCTAGGTTCGACAATGTGCCTATTCGACTCCTAAACTTTCACGTAGGCATTTTCTATTCTTTTTTCAAATTCAAGAAAAACCTTTCATTTTCTAAGCTCAAGGACAAACTTTACCATTACTCTCTTTTAACAAGGAATAAGAGAGTCAATCCAACCCTTGGTATTTTTCAAAATACAATAAAAACCTTTTAACCACTAGCAAGAATAAATCTAATTAGTGTTAATGTCTCTCAAAATAATTAATAATTACACTTTAGTACTTAAGAAACCTACTCTAAAAAAGTTACAAAATAATCCTCACTTTACCTAAATTAAAACAACACCAAAAAGTTTGCACAAATGGCTTGCTAGATGTTCTCTAGTTGATTACAAATGTTCTCCAAAGTTTCTAACCCCTTTTTTCTAGTCTTCAAAAATGTTCCTTATATAGCCAAACTATAAACTAGCCATTGGAATAGTTGATCTTTAGTCTAACATCTTTTCTACAAACTAGCCATTAGAGATGATAACGCCCATTACATCTGAGCAATGCTAGTTGAACTTGTAACGGATGGCTCTGTTGCCCATTGTTCATTATTTCATGGTCATTGGCTTTGACCTCAATGCTTATAGGAGTAATATCAATGCCCATTGTTGATTTGCCAGAAAGCATGAACTTTATGCTCTATTTTTCAAACACTTTAGAAATGCTTTAATGACTGTTGGGGAATTTGCAATGCCCATTGGCAACACCTTCAATGCTTATTGAGATATGTATTATGACTCGTTGGAGGGTTCTGAAGCTATAAATCAATCTAGAGCATTTTTCCAATGCCCATTACAAGGTTTAGGGAGTAGGGCTCAAAGTTGATCACTTTTGCAACACCTATTACTAGGTCCAAATAAATACCCATTGCAAAACCATAATGCATAATGTGAGTTTTAACATGGCTCAAACTAGATCACTTCTCTAACGTTTGTGGCGAGTTTCTTAATGTCCAGTGGATGGTCCATAACACTTTAACCATCTAAGCACTTGTATTCAACACTAGTTGCACAATGTTTAATGCCCATTGAATTCATTCCTTTTTATCATTCATTGGGTCTGTTCATAGGATACAAAATCTCTAAAATACAAACATTAGAACTTCTCTTAGTTTTGTTATTATTTTGTTATCATTCAAAACTCATCATTCAAAGTAGAGAAGTAAGACCAATGCCTTGGGTTCATATGTTGTCCAAACATTTTCCCCATTAACACAAGATTCTCCCCATTTTTAAATGATGATAAAACTAAAATGTTTTTATATCAAAATATTTAAAACTTTAAAACACATAGAGGATATCAAATGTCAAAACACAAAGTTGGATACCAAATACACCATATACGATACAAATGTTGAATGTTAAAAACATAATAGGTGTTACTCTACCAAAAGAGTTCAAATAAGAGTATCTAAAAGAGTATCCAAACAAATAAGTAATTCCAATAAAAACATATACCAAATAAAGCATCTAAAAATTCTTTCCCTTTTTGTCATGACAAAAAGGCATATTAAATACTCCCCCTTGGTATCATAATATCTAATACCAAGATATTAAATAAAGATTCTCCCCCTTAAAAAAAGGTAGTCCAACTATCTCAAAAACAAAGCAAAGATGAAGATAAAGAATTAGACCTTTTTAAAATAACTTAAAATGTTATCTAAAACACACAACACTTAGAGAGGAAAACTCTCTCTATCTATATGCTTTTTTCTAAAAAAACTCCTAAGATATTTAAGTAATAATGCAGTTAACATTACTTGGGATCACATGTTCTCTTCACATGTTAAGGAAAGCAAGAGAGGAAAGATAGTTATGATCGACTCATAATTTAAACTTTCCCTTAACATGTTAAATAATAAGAAAAGATAGAGATACATTACAAATTATTAATTCCAAAATACAATAGCCACTTTAAATTATGCAACTTCACTCACCATTTGATTCTCCATTTTAAGCAAAGGGTCAGGAGCTTTCAATCTTGCAAAATTAAACTTTCTTTGGTACTTATTTTCTTTTGGGTCCTTGTTGGTTAGCAATATAAACATATTCATCTCTCAACCTAGCATAACATAAGTATGTTTTATGGCCATATTTTCCACAATAAAAGAATTGACAAATGAATGATTTCTTAAGCTCATTTGTAGAGCAAGTATGAGGTGTCATCCTAAAAAATTGATGCCTAAAATGTGAAAGAACCTGTGCATTCTAAAAATACTTGGTGCCATAAATAAATGCATGATTTTCCTTTGGCTTATGATAGTTTGAGTGAGAATAGTTAGTGTAATAGCCATTTTCATTTACAAAACTCATAGCATTCATGTTCAAAATATATATACATAAAGGTTTTATTCATTATACATACATAATCAAACATGTATTTAATGTACATATATGTTAACTAATTTTTAAGTCTAGTGACTATAAACTAGTTTCTATCTATGTACATGACACATGGAGAGAGAGAGAGAGAGTTGGAATTTAGCCGACGACCTGTGATCCATGTGTTTTGATGCGAAACCCTAAGCACCAAAATGTCCAATCTTATGCTTCAGTATTTGAAAAAAATTTGCAATTTAGTGAGTCACGGCTCTATGAATAAAAATAATAGTCAGATTCTAATGGCACAACTAACATATGAATATCATTAAGATACATTACAAGTATAACAATTGAGTATGCAAAATAGATTTATTTTTTTGTTGTGACCTTGCAAGTTAAACAATGCTCCCTATAATTCATGTGATTCAAGAGACATTTGATTTTGTTGGCCATCATATAACAAATGAACCATTTGATCCATAAAATGTGCAATGGGACATATTAGTCCATCATCCATGTGATTTGCAAGTGTTTGACAAGCCTATCACAACATCTTTTTAGTTCCATATGCAAGTGTTCATAACAATGGTATACCAAGTAATCATTAAGACCATATAATTCTTGCTTGACTTGTATTCATATGTAAAAGGTAACAATTCAATCACATATACATGTAATAGGACATAATTACATCATAAAATTATCACACATATACACATTAGAATCTAATTATCATTTTTACTCACCTTTTGATGTAACCAACCTTTATAGTAGGTTTGGTTCT